>CAWUFW010019618.1:0-180008 GCA_963921515.1 Calotriton arnoldi
ATGCCATGTCCAGTAATCACAACAGACAGCAAATATGCAGGCCATGTCAAGCATGCACACACCTCAAACCATGCACTGTCATGCTGCCACAACACATGTCACGTTCGGCACCCATGGCTCACAGCATGTACCCCAAAAGCATATTCCCTCCCAAATGCGAATCTGGGGCATGGCCCCCATGTTGCCATATGCGTTCCTAAGCGTTCCATTTGAACCCCAAAAGCATATTCCCTCCCAAATGCGAATCTGGGGCATGGCCCCCATGTTGCCATATGCGTTCCTAAGCGTTCCATTTGAACCCCAAAAGCATATCCCCTCCCAAATGCGAATCTGGGGCATGGCCCCCATGTTGCCATATGCGTTCCTAAGCGTTCCATTTGAACCCCAAAAGCATATCCCTCCCAAATGCGAATCTGGGGCATGGCCCCCATGTTGCCATATGCGTTCCTAAGCGTTCCATTTGAACCCCAAAAGCATATCCCCTCCCAAATGCGAATCTGGGGCATGGCCCCCATGTTGCCATATGCGTTCCTAAGCGTCCCATCTGAACACCAAAAGCAAAGTACAAACCAGACCCAGGATGGGCCAGGAGCCCGCATACACCAGAGTCACAATAAGTAGGGGCACAGCAACACACCCATCGGCATGGCCAATCCGTCCCATGCCACATGTGCACAGCACACAGTCCCATTGCCAAGCACACACAACTACAAATGCTACAGCCACACACACGCCTCCGGGAAACCCATGTACGAGATTGCACGAACTGTTAATGTCAGACGACAACTACATACTTCGCCAGGTGCAACACAATAACAAATCTCATTCTCTCCACAGGTGACGAACTGCTGGATGCTGGGGATGGAGCCAGCAGCCAGCACAGCCAGCCTACAAGCCCCCAACGAGGACACACGGATCTGGAGGATCTGTCCTCCTCTTCGGACACGGACCACAAAGCAGGCCCATCTGGTGTGGCAGGGCCCAGCCGCTCCCCAGGACCCCTCCTACCCACCAACCCATCATCCAGGGCTGCTGAACATTCCCAGCCCCCTGCTGCCACTGTCGTTGCGGCCACACCCACGGTCATTGTGGCCACTACCACTGCCGCAACCGCCACCATCGCCGCACCGACCACCACCGCCGCCACCACCACCACGTCTTCGCTGGCACCAGCCCCAGCGCAGGTGGTGGCCCGGCCGACTGGATCCACCCTGGGAGCCACAGCGAGGACCGTGGTGAGCAATGTGGCTAGTGGGCAGGCCGGTGGCAGCAGGACTGGTAGGAGGAGCAGGGTCAGGGAAACGCCAGCCTCCCCTGGGAGCCATGCCCTGCCTCAAATGGCCAGAGTCCTTGGGGCCTATGAAGAGGCCCAAGGACAATGGGTCCGGTATGCTTCAGACACGCGTGAGGTGCTGGGGGTGCTGAGGTCCATGGACGCCCGTATGGGCCAACTCGTGGACCTCATGGGCCAGCTGGTGGTGGCGGTGAGGTCACTGCCAGGGACAGCAGCTCCCCTCCGCCACCACCTGCCGGGGCGCAGGGTGGAGCAGCAGTGTCCAGTTCCCCTGCGTCCACAGCCAGTGAGCACACCTCAACCACCAGCATGTCGCAAGCAGGCACCCCCCTCGCAAACGTGGAAGGGGCCGTCCGAAGTGGAAACAGATCTCCCGGGAGGACCTCGCACGCTCCAAACGCAAGTGAGGCAGCCAGCCAGCCTTCCGCCAGCCTTCCTTGACCAGCCACTGCATTGACTTGGACTACGATCCCACTCCACACAGCCATCTGGATGGCATGTGTGTGTTGGACTATGGACATAGAACCAGTGGGTACACCCTGAGCATCACGCAGCCATGACCGACAGCTCATTGTCACTGCACGCACCACTTTTGTCATCACCTTACACACAATCACATGTCACAGTTTGTAATAAATGCACCTTTTACACTAACTGCTGTTTGTGCCCTGTGTTTTATTTGTACGGAATACAACGGCCACCTTGGGCGGAAAGGCACCTGATGCGTGGCATGGCAATTGAATCCGGAGGGCCTGTAGGGACCTAGGGGTGGGAGACAGAACAGGAGCACATTCAATGAGTGTGTCACACACCCATCACACAGTACATGTCAACAACTACAAGCAATGTACACACATCGCACAGAGCAATAGGGCACAATGCCACATCCACCAACAGTGGCATACTACCCTGGCCATGGAGCGTTGACACACAGCACGCAGTGAACAAACGGCCACCCTGACACAGCACACACACACCTGCACAGATACAGCCACATCAGCCGTCGTACATGGACACTCACCGTCAAGTGAAGTAGCGGGCGATGAGCTGCTGCCGCACATTACCAGCTTCCTCCTCTCCGCTGTCCTCCTCACTCGAGCTGTCCTGGTCTGCGGGCTGGGGCCCTGGTTGATCTCCGTCATCCACGATGAGGGGGATCTGCTTCCGAATGGCCAGATTGTGCAGCATGCAGCACGCCACCACTATCCGGCACACCTTCTGTGGGGAGTACGCCAGCGCACCCTCGGTGCGGTCCAGGCACCTGAACCTGGACTTGAGGAGGCCAAAGGTACGCTCGACCACACGTCTGGTCCTCCCATGTGCCTCATTGTAGCGATCGTCTGCTGGGGTGCGAGGATTCCTCAATGGACTGAGCAGCCATGCCCCATTCGGGTACGCAGAGTCACCTGGGTGTGAGGGACACAGAGAACCGTTGCAATTCCAACTGGACAGGGGACAGCATCGCACAACCAGCACGCTACACCACTCCACATACTCACCGACAATACAGGCACGATCCTGTTGCATATTGGACATCAGTCGTGGCAAGATGCTGTTGCGCATTATGTGTGCGTCATGGGCCGAGCCTGGGAACTTTGCACACACGTGGGTGATCACCATGTCCGCAAGGCACACCACTTGCACATTCAGGGAGTGCGTGTGCTTCCTGTTGCGGTACAGGTGCTCAGTGGCCTGTGGTGGAACAAGGCCGACATGTGTGCAGTCAATGGCTCCAACGACGTGTGGGATTCTGCCAAGGGCATAGAATGCACCCTTCACTGCCGCCAATTCACGAGCCCTGGGGAAGCGGATGTACCTGTTTCGGCACAGCATCATGGCTGCCAGTACATCCCTCAGCACCTTGCTGAACATGGGCTGGGACATCCCTCCTCCAATGCCCACTGTGTGCTGGAATGACCCAGTGGCGAAGAAATGCATGGCGGCCATCACCTTAGCCATGGGGGTGACAGCAGTCGGATACACCCTGCGGGGACGGAGATGGGGTTCTAACATGGCACACAGTCGATGCAGGGTTGGCCTATCCAGCCGAAACTTCCTAATAACCTCTGTATCGTCCATGTCCGCCAGCAATTGGTATGGGCGGTCAATGTTCGGTCTCCGCCTAGGGACAATGGCAGAGGACACATGTCAAAGCAACACGACACATAGCAATTTCGCATACACATCACTGACATGACTGAGCAAGCACATGAGCCACAGCCCAGCTGTCAAGCTGGGACGGCACGGCCACAATACACTTACACAGGTCTCCCAACAATGGCAATGGCTAGTGATACAAACCACTGCCATGTGCATGCACATGGGGATCTAGGCCCCAATGACTTGCGGGGCGTGCTGATGGGGACTGACTGCATATCCGTCAAGCGGCAACGCCACGGCAACATGAATGTCTGCTGAGCATGGAACTGCTTCCGCGGCTGGATGAGTATGGCACACGACGACGACGATGTGGGCACAGGCTGAGCGGCCAAAACAAGTGGGACCTGTGGCACGAGGGGATATGAGACAGTAGTAGGTGTCAGCACTGCACCCTATGTACAGCACTGTACGGATCACACCTCCCGAAACATTGACAGGTGTCCACATTGACAGCCCCATGCCAAGACGGCTGTGTGCTTGCAGTCACACATCACAGGTGAGAGGTTACATTGCACGTGCCAGGTGGCAGACGTACATAGTGGGAGCTGGCATGTGTGTGCATGTGTCTCCTGTTCAGGATCCACCAGATGGGCGCTGACTCTGTACTGACCATTGGACACAGCATGTTCCGTGGAAGGCTTGTGTGTGTGGGATGGTGGCACTGGATGTGCCTCCGTTGGGTGGGGGGCCATGCACAGGGCGGGTACGTCGATGATTGCGCATTGTTGGTCACGGTGGGTGCACCAACTAAGATGTGTTGCCCTGTGTTCAATTCCTATGTCCGCATGATGATGGACTGTAGATGTGGGCAGACTACACATTGGTCGATGTGCTGTCTATATGCATGTGCCTTCACACCAGGCACAGCTGCCCCTGCACATGTGACCCCTGCTGGACTCGCTGCTGGGTCTGTGGAGCTGATGCACCTTCTGCGCGTGGGGCGGACAGCTCTCCTCACTTCCCTCATTGCGCATGTCATGACTTTGCCGCAGGTGACATGGATCATGGAGGGCCCACATGTACGCGTGGGTAGGCTACACATGATTGTACACTGGTCGCCACCCCCAGTCAGTGTTTCGAATGGGAAGGTTGTCGTGCTGGTGGTATGTTCGATGTGGCGGATGGGCGGGCCTAGGTGCGGGCTTACATTCCGGACATGGGGGGTAGTTGGATTGGCGACTAGTTGCAGTACACACGGGACACGTCTCTTCCTTTCCACATCTGGGTCATCCCTTGTACTAACTGACAGTGATACAGTCATCTTCGCCCCAGCCCTCATGTCCTCCCCTCGCTCCCCCAATATGCATGCTCACCTGCGAGGCTAGCGCTTGCACAGGCAGCCCCAAGCTCGCACCAGAGAGGGCAAGGAGTGTATGTGTGGGTCCAGTTGCACGAGTGGGCTGTCTCAGGGTATGATGTGTGGCGGGACGCCGTCCACCTGCGTGGTGCCCCAAATGGAGACCCGGCCTGCATGGACTATGCATCACAGTCTTCGCCTTCCGGATCCGCCACCTGCGACACCCAGTGGCTGTGGCTGCCCTTGCAGCCAGGCCGCGTCCGTCTGTGGCTGATGGCCCACACATTCACTCTTTGACCTCTCTGGGGAGGGCTCGGGGGTGGTGGCGCACGCGCTTGCACTTAGTCGCAATGGCATGTGGCGTGGTTGGTATGATGGGCAATGGATGGGATGGTGCGAGCCACCTCCCGTGACGTCAGTGCTGCTCGTGCTGTGGTGCGTCCCCCTACACTTCCATTTGACTTGTGCCATGCTAGACGTTGAGGTTCTATTGCCTGCGTGATATGACCAGGAGGAGCGCGAGGAGACCTCTCACACACCATGCTCCACTGCCATCCCGTGCCCTGTATCGCCTGTGCGGATTGACTATGTTGGGGTTACACCTGGTCGACTGGGGCTGTGTGTGCCTTGTCAAGGGGCATGGCGGGCGCACAACAGGATCCAGCTTGTCCACAGAGGGTGGGCTGAGGTGCGCCTGGTACCGCTTTGTACGTGTGCCCGGCTGCTGTGCACACACGTGTTCACTCCCCCCGACAGGTGTCCTCTCACAATGCCCAGGGAAGCGGTGGTGTACTGTTCATGACCCCTCCCAACACGGCGTGCTCCAACTTGGCATGTGCGCATCTACCCGTCGCACCCACCCACCTGAGCACTGCGTCCATACGACTTCACACGACACATGTGTGTCTTCCACAGTAGTGCTACTCATTTGCGTTGACATCCAATACCAGTGGACTACATGGTCATGTCACGACTGCCGTGTACTTCACATACTCTCATCCTCTCTCATTCGTACTTGTGAAATGAGTCAGCGGAGACAGTTTTGGTTTCAAACATTATATTGAGTCTTCTGTCCTCTGTGATGCAGTATAGTGGACACTACTGGCAGCGGAATACATGTTGAGGATATACTGAGCATGATTGCAAATGGGATAGGGTGTGGGGTTACATGTGATTGGCTGTTGCATGTGGGATGTGGGCTTCAGAGTGACATCTGCTTGGCCAAGGCTGTGCTAATGTACATTTACGTATTGCTGCGGAGCTGCGGACTTTGACACAGACGGTATACATGTAGCCTACCAGACCGCTTGGCATCATGGGCACAGTCCATCTCAGTTCCATGTGACAGGTTTGCTGCGGTTGTTCCTCATGCACGCGTGCATGTGAGATGACATCAGGGCATGTGCTTGCGTGCATGCAGCGGCGTGCCACTTGTTGTTGCACTGTGGTGGTTACTGGACATGTCACAGTCACTGGGGTCGTGTTGTTGTTGTATGCACTTGTCGTCCATGCAAAGGTCCTGGTATGGGATTCCCGGGCGGGGGTGGGAGGGGTGCAGCACCCACAGACTCCAGGCGACCTATTCATGTCCACTGAGCGGTGTGTGTGTCCATGTGCGCTGGATCCATGTTGTGTCCTGGTTGTTCGTGCAGTTCCGTCCATGTGGGTGCGATACACAGAGCCCATGCCACTGCCTCCCACGATGCATGCGGTGTTCCTGGATGTGATGGGGAACAGTGTGCATGTCCCGGTCATATCCGATGTCATGGCGATGTCGTTGATGGTGTGGTTACAGTTGCCGGTCGTTTGGTATGGCTGTTGTGGTGGTGACTGGCCAGTCCGTGCGGAAGCTAAGCATGGGTGCGGGGTTGGACATCATAGGTCACTCGGGGAACCTGCGTTGTGGTCCGACGTATTTACAGGTTGTCAGGTATGCGATGCCGTCCAGCAGGGCTTCCATGTCATTGGTGGTGTACATGTTTGCCAGCCAATGTAGCGGATGGTGGCTGTCAAGGTGTTGTTCGTAAGTTGTCCCTTGGAGGACCATGATGGGGCATGCTGGGTGACATTCGATGTAGCTGTTCTCGATGATCCGTCGTGTGGAGGCACAGTGGTCCCATTTCAGTGCAGGTGCGATGTTGGCCACATACGCCATGCCCCCATAGGCAGAGCAGGCCCTGTCATGTGCGTCCAGAGGGAGGAGTAGTGGTAGCAGGTCCGCCTTCAGACATGCCGGGTTGGAGAGGCATATCTCCACGGGATGCTGGTAGGGACACCTCCGACAGTAGAAGACGGGCATGACGCAGCTGAACAATGTGATGCGGTAAGTCAGTCGGTAACTTACGTTCAGCAGGGACAGGAGATCGCATCCCAATGTATGAAACAGGTTGGTTTTGTACAGCTTGAGCTGTTCGGCGTAGTTGGGTAGGTGTGTTGCGGTTGCCATTTCGCAGCGGTGCGTTGTGGTGGCGTGCTCCGGCTGTGTGTGCAGTCTGCAATGTGCACGCTCCGAGGTTGCTGTGAGCTCTGTGTAGTCGTAGGGAGACAGGACTTGTGTTCTGTTGGCTTGTTTGGAGGACACGGGCCCTCTTCCCACATGCTTCTCAGACAGTTCAAGGTCAGTGATGTGTGACTCCTTCCAATTAACTTGCATGTGGCCGACATGGGGGAGTGTTTTCTTCTTTCTTCCCCGTCCGTTGTGTGCTTCTGTGATATGCGCTATCTGCCCTGTGGTCGGTCTCTCGGCATGCCTGTGTTGGTCTATTCTTGGACAATGGCTGTATTCACCGGCTTCTGTCGTAGGGCTGTGGTTTCGGAGTTGGAATGGAAGGTCATTCAGTGCTGTCTGCTCTCCCTTGTGTGGGCGGCAGGCTGCCTTTCCGCTCTGCGTTGGGCCTTGTGTGTGAATGTTATTCTTGGGCCACCTGTTGTCGGTCCCCGGGCTCTTTGGTGTTCCGTTTTATATGTCTTGTTCATATGTGCAGGGTGGTATGGGTGTTTCAGTGTGGTACTGGCGTTCCTCTTCCCGAAGGGGCCCTGCTTCTCCTAGTTGGTGTTGCCGCCGCTGTGTGCTACGCCATGTTTGTTACACTGGGGTGTGTCCTGCTGTTGCGTGTCTTCACTGACATGTGTGCGTCGGTTGTGTGGCGTTGGGTGTTGTCCGTGAATTGGGCGTTGGGGACATGTCTGTGGCAGGCCTGTCACGTGTCATGTGCGTTCGGGGTGGGGCTGATGTGTGTGCTGCTTGGTTGTGTCTGTGTGCGACGCATGCATGGCGCTGCGGTTGGCCTCTGCGTTGTGCGCATGTGTGGCGGCGTCATCGGCGCTTTGGGGCCGTGACGGGGTGGTTGGTTCCTAGTCCCAGGTGGTGTGTACACATGTGTTACGCGATGTTACGATTTGGCCTGTGTGTCATATGTGGATGCAATGGTGGATGTGTAGTGTACACGCGCTGGTGGGGGGTTGTCCGCTTTTTCCGCCCTTGCACTGTGTGCGCTGTTTGCGTGCACTTGTTGTGTGTGTGCCTACCTGCGTCTCCGCGGTACGTTGCGTCCTTGGTGGTGCATCAGCAGGAGCATGGGGAGGGCCTGCAGTGCTGGATTCATGCTCGCGGAGCCGCTTCTTCGTTGTCCGTGCTCGGCATCCGTGTTACCGCTTCGGTTTGTCGTACGGTATCTCTTGGCCGTGGGAGCAGTTTGTTTGCGGCATCGTAATTTATGCGCCGGGCGGGACGTGTTTCGTCGGACGGTGTGTGTCAGTTGTGCTGCGCCGCTACGTGAACGGGCGCACTTTGATGGCGGACGGTGTTGCTGGCTTGCCGGCGGTGTTTGGCCTACTTTTCGCATCGTAATTGGGCGGGCGTGTGGACTGTTGCGTGCCGGCGGTAACTGGTGCTTTTTGCATCCGCCAGCACGGCGGTGGTGCTTCCGCCCGCCATCGTAATGGGCCCCTAAGTAAGTATATATATTATATATTAGATGTATATGTTTAATTAATGTTTTATTAAATTATATATATTACTTATTAATTTTAAACATTATAAAATATTTTTAACTGTTTATTTTATTTATAAGTATTATTTAGTTTATTTTCCTTTTTTTTTTTTAACAAAAAAACCGATATTTTTAATAACGATATTTTTGACATCGATATTTTTTTGGGGGGATATTTTTGTATTTACCATGTTGTAGATAGCATATCGATATTCTTGACATCGATTTTCTTGCTCCGATATTTTTGTAGGTCGATTTTTTGACCTTCGATATTTTGTAATCGGCCCCTCGGTTCTTTTTCTCCCTTCTAAACTGTACTCATTAGGCCAAACTGGGCCTTTTTCTCGCTCAATCTCAAATGTGGGGTCCTGCAAGGATCAGCTCTATCTCCCATGCAGTTCAATATTAGCAGAATCCCTTCATCAGAATACTAGATTCCGATGACCTGGAATATCATGTGGTGGCTGCTGATATCAAGCTATACATAAAACATGATGATAAATCCAGCATTGCTTATATTTGCTCCAATGGTGGATGCTTACAAACTGGCCGTGACTGAAATGTGAGAAAACTCAAATTCTGCTATTTGGATCCTTCTCCCCGGCCCATCTTCCCCCCCTGGCCTGATTGCTTGGGTACCCACAGCCAATCACTATTAAGAGGCTGCAACAGGGGTATGCTGTGTAGCAGCAGCCTCTTGTTCATTCCTCAATTCAAATCTGGTACAAAAGCTTCTTTCCACTTTAATGGGGTTACTCTGAGGTGTCCGCCCTCTTCTCCACCGCACTCAGAGAACTGGCAACTCACTTGTAATGGTGATATCCCGAGCTCACTATTATAACAGCTGCTCCACCAGCCTCCCCCAAAACTACATCTAATCTTCAAAGGGTCCAGAACCCCCGCCATATCGTCTTTTGACTGAATCATTACAACCACATATTTCCCGCATTAGTCTCTCCACTGGTTCCCAATGAAAGAACGATCTGACTCCAAATCTTAAAGCTTCGTTCACAAAGCTCTGCATGGCTGTCTACCAGATTCCCTGTCTGGTGTTCCTTCCGAAGGTCCCACTGAGAAAACTCTGATTTGCCAACCACACCGACACAAGAAGTTTGACGGCTGAACTCTACACTCTTACAGATCTTCCCTTTGGATATCGCTCCATATGTATCTAAGAACCAAGTCTAACTTCAAAAGATTCAGAAAATTACTAATATTATCAACCTAACGCATCAAATATGTTGGACAATCGAACTACTCAGATGGGATGAGCAAAGGTCAAGAATCCTATGGAGGGACAACTGTGGTCACCCAAGCCAGGATTTCTCCATGCAAATCAAACATTGCAGGTTTTCCAGAATGCCCCAGTTTTTCAGAGTATTCCAGTATACCTCAGAAATAACCCACCAAATAAACCTTTTACTCTCAAGTGCCTTCAAGATGGCTAGCATGTTAAACCTTCATTGCAGACAATTTCTGTGAAATGTAGGTCACAAGTTTGAACCCCACCTAAACCAACACCTCCTTCAATCCTTCCAGTAGCGTCAAATTGTGTAACAGTGACACCAGCTATTCACCACACCTGGAAACAAAAAAGCATGGAACAAAGTGCTATGTTAAAAAACACAACTTATTAGTTACTATTAATGCATCGGAAGACATATCCAGTTGTGTTTACTTTACAATTGCTTCCTCCTTGTTACACCTTTCCTTTAAGATAGTAGTAATCAGAGAACCGAACCAGCATTGCTAAATGGGCACATATACAAGGGCTTCACCCATTCTCTTTCACAGGATGTGAAATCCCTGAACATTTGTCTTGTTCTTCATGTCACTAGGAATGCCCATATGTAAAACAAGCATTGGCATAGCCAATAGGTCTCGCCTTTGGGACCTTATAAGTATTTAGTTATGCAGCACAATATCCTTGGTGCAACAACATCAACTGTTGCATGGCTAAACACTTATAAGGTCCCAAAGGCGAGACCTATTGGCTATGCCAATGCTTGTTTACCTATGTGTTTTGGAATGGAGTGAAGTGGAGGTATGTGGGTTGCATTGGAATTGTTAGTTGTGGAATGGTGTGCGGTGGAATTGTGTTGTATGGAGTGGATTTGTGTAGTAGAATTATGTGGTATGGTGTTCAGTGGAACTATGTGGAAAGTAATTATGTGGTATTGAGTGTAGTGGAATTACGTGGAGTGCGATTGTGTATCATGGAGTGTAATATGGAATGGCATTTTGTGTTGTGGAGTGGTATATAGTGGAGTTGAATTATGTGGTGTGCTGTAGAATTTTGTGGCATGATATGGAATTCTATGGTGTGGATTGGATTTATGTGTTGTGTTGTGAAATTGTGTTGCTGAGTTGAATTATGTGACTTGGTCTTGAATTATGTGGTGTGGATTGCCAATGTGTGGAGTTGAATTGTATGGCATGGAACTGTGTAGATAATGAATTCTAACTTGTCAAAAGCAGCACACCAGAGAAGCAACCATGTTTAGCAATCACGCAAGATGGCCTACGCAAAACTGCAAGTATTGAAGAGCACACCAAAGCATACATAAAACGGATAAAACTCCACCACTATAACCATAGCACACTGATCCTCAATTTATTGGTCGTGCATACCAGAACTATGCAGCAACCTTTAGTTAACGCATCACAGAGTACTACTGGCAGGATTGGAGAAGAGGTGGTGCGAGTTTTTTGTGTGTGATGGGGAGAGCTGGGAGAGGAGGGGCATCTGATAATAAGGGAGAGGGTGCTCAGCAGTGCCTCCACCTACTAGCGCTGAGAAGGTGAGGGAGAAGCAGTGCCAGATAGGTGCGGATTGTGCAATGCCCCGCCCCCACTTTTTTCATCTCACTTAAAGCTCTGTTCTCCTGTATCTGATGGCTACCATCCCTGTGTGAGCTTCCATTTTAGAAAAAACCTCATCCTTGCACGAGATAGTACTGCTGTTATATGGCTATTAATAGACAGGCGCAGCGTTGGGGAGTGTGGAGGATACCTCTAGCTCTGGCTGAGGACAACAGACTTGCAGGCAAAGCCAGCAAGGGACAGCTGGATTGACCGGAGTTGCTATGGTGGTGCACTGCCTTCCGCTTGAGGCCTGCTGCCGCCTGTACGCCTCCATCTATGCAGTGACGAGGCTTTGAACACCCACAACCAGCTAAACAGCTGTACCCAGGCTCTGCCTGCAGCCATTCGTAGTGGACATGCGCAAAGTAGCTGTTTAGAGGTGGAGAGAGCACCGCAGAGCCACACCGGTGGAAGAAGCGCACGGGATAAGTGATTTTGGGAGGTTTAAAAGACTTGGAGATGATGCACAGAGAGAGGCTGGCTGTCAGACAGAGAGAAAATCCAACAGATGGAAGGGCACGCAGATACACAAGAGCAAAGCTGACAACATAAAGAGACGGATTGTTGTACACTGAGGGAGGTTGAAAGGAAGATGTACATTATGAGAAAAGTATATGTAGGCAAGCACACAGTTACTGACAGCGAGCGGTACAGCCAGAGAGCAGGGAGGATGAAAGAATAGATGCACGTATGCATGCATAGATGGGTGGGTGAGCAGACAAACCGAGAGAAACGTAAACAGATTAAAAGACAGATGGGCAGGTAGTCAGCAAGCATATACACGACCAAATAGTCACAAAGACAGATAGGTAGACAGATCAGCAGAAAGGCTGACGCAGACAGGCGGATAGACAAGACCGACATATTTGTAGACAGACAGACGGGACAGTGAGACATATAGATGGAAAGCAGGACAGATATTTGGTCAGAGAGGTAGGGAGGTAGACCGACAGAGAGGGCTTTGAGCCGTCTGTGGCTCATGCCGTGGCAATCAAGGTTCGATGCTTGCTGCGCTGGCTGCCCATGCCCTGGAGGCGGGAGCCCTGGAGCGCTCAAGAGCAGGGGCTGCAGTTGATCCCCCGCCTCCTCCCTTCAGAGAAAGTGTAGGACATATTCTAGGGGCTATTTTTAAATGCAACAGCAAGTCCTGGATGAAATGTTAACAGTGGGCACCATCAAAAATTACATTCTCTCTTATTTGTCCCATTCTTGCGAGTCACGTTTGATCGCATCTTTTTAATTTTTTTTCAACTTGGTTGTTGATGGCAATTCTTTCTTTTAATGTCGACTTGGAGCGTTGTGTTATTTAGAAATTGATACAAAGCTTGGCAGCTCGCTAATGGCGGCTGCATGTACTGAAGAATATTTCAGCTAATTGTATCCATCAGAACAAGATTACTATGCTAATCCTCCCCAGCGCTTTGGTCATCGCGACCGATTTATGCAAATGATGTTATTAAACACAGTCTGCCCAGCCGAGGGAAAGGAAATAGCAGCAGATCAAGACAAAAACCCTGCACCTGTAAAGCATTTGGTATTTTATACATCTATTTTGGACCAAACTAGTAATAATTAACTTACATGCTAATAACTAATCACCCTGGCAAACGAGGAAGGGCTCTTGCTGGGGGTACTAGTTTATGAGGCGAGCTGTGAGGTCGACGCAGGCTGGAGCCAGGTAACTGTCTGTAAGAGAGGGGGAGGCAGAGCAGAGAGAGCCGTATGAGGGCGGGGGGGGGAAGAGTCGTTCTCCGTGTAGATGGGTCCAGTCAATGGCCGGAGCAGCAACGAGCCTGCAGAGCTGGAGAGCAGGAAAAGCAGGCCCAGGAATGGGAAAGGGACGCCGAGAAAACAAGCATTGGCCGCGCGCTGTGGTGGGGGAGGGGGAGGAGCGGGAGAGTAAGTGACGCGCGGCCGTGAAAGTGACACGGCCGCGCGGCTGCTAGACGCGCTCTGTGGTGGGGGAGGGGGAGGAGGGTTGGAAAGGAAAGACAGATGGCCTGGAGCATGCAAGGAATGCGCGCGTTACTGTGCGCGTACTCGCATGCTCTAGGCCAGGACAAAAAAAAGTGGTTGCATTTCTGAAAGCCACTACTAAATGTCTCGCCAGACCAGCGCATGCGCTGGCTCAGGCGAGACCTAAAAAAAAACACTGTATAATAAGCTACATTTGCTCTACGCCCCTCCTCTAAATCACTACATTTTGTCCTTTGTAAAGTGCACTGATGCCTCCAAGGGCATGAGCCTCACTATATAAAAACATACAAAATAAATGAGTAAATAAGAAAGATATCAAGGCTTGGGCAAAGAAAAGTGGGGATGTAGTGAAGAATACATGACCCATAAGGAGCACATCGTAATACTGTTGTTTGCATAATGCAATTAAAGGCACTACCACAATTTTGGCTGATCATGGAAAACAGGATAGGCTAGGGATTGTGTGTTCTCCTATCCCTGAAGTTCTACACTTTCCTGCAAGATAACCTGCAAAAAGCATAGTCAGTTTAACAAACATCTTTGTTCACTGGCTTAGAGAGAAAAAGGTGAAGAACCATATTTTTTCTAAAGAACAACTCCCATACAAAAGTTCTAGTGGAATCAACAGATGGATACTCCTCAAAAGCCCACAAAGTTAGGTATGATCCCCTATAGGGATCCAGCTATCTTGCAGATGGCTGCCAAAAACGCCAAAATAAAATAATTTATTGTCCTGAAGGTCAACAGTACCTCTGCCAATTCGGGTATAACATTTAGTTTATCTACAACACCTGCACCTGGGGGTACAAACCCTTCCCCATACACCCACCGAGCCATCATTTCTAAATGGAGGTATTTGGGCATGATATCAGATCATTAATATCGAGCTAGACAAATATCAATTTTTTTATATCGTGACACATTAATATTGTGATGCAGAAATTTTGTGGATAAAAATATCGATTTTTAGGTAATTAATATAATTTGCAAGAATATCTGTTTTTAATATTGTTTTCAAGAATGTCTGTTTTTGATATCGTTTACGATAATATAGTTGTAAAAAATATCGTTTTTTAATTATCTATGTGTTTTAGTTCACATTTTAATTGTATGTTTTATATTGTTTGTATAATTGTTAATATTTTTTAATATAGTTTTTAATTTTGTTATTTATAATTTGTAATTTATTTGTTAATAGTAATTTATAGTGTCATAGCAGGTTATGAGGTTTGCGGGGGTACAGGGTGGGAAGTTAATTAAGTATAATTAATTAATTATTATGAATTAGTTAGTTGATAATTAATTATGTAAATTGTGTATTTATTATATTTTTAAGGTATATTTTAGGTGCGGGTCGTTGGGTTTGTAGGGGAATTGGGTGGGAAGTTAAGTAATAATCCATTACCAATGAATTATTAATTTTCATTAAAATATTTAACTAATTTATAATTATGTAAATCTTTTAATAATTATATTTTTTATGTTTATATTAGGTGCAGATTGTTGTGTTTGTAGGGGAATAGGACGGGAAGTTATTTAAGTAATAATTAATTAACAATTAATTATTCATTTATTAATAATCATTTTACTTAATCTGTTAACCATGTTATATCTTTTTATTTTAATTGTGTGCTGCTAGGTTTGTTAGAACATACTGTAGGAATTTATTTAAATGATCAATTAACAACTTTTATTAAATTTGATATTAATTATTACATTTTTAAATAAAAATGTACATTGTTTAATTGTTTTTCAAATTTATATGTATATAATTTTTATATTAACAGTTTTCTATTTTTGGTTAAATAATAGAGTTATTAAAATATGTTATGTGTTTGACGTGAACTACTTACTGTTGCACAGACTGGAGGGGGAATAGTAAATGTTACCCCTTTGCAATCCAATGTTTTCGCTACTGTTGCACAGACTGCAGTGGATATAGTCATTTTTATCCCTCCGCAGTCCAACGCTTGCCCTACTGCTGCACAGACTGGAGAGGGAATAGTAAATGTTACCCCTTTGCAATCCAATGTTTTTCCTACTGTTGCCAGAGTGCAGTTGGAATAGTTAATTTTACCTCTCTGGTGTCCAACACTTTCCCTACTGCTGCACAGACTGGAGGAGGAATAGTAAAGTTCACCCCTTCGGAGTCCAACGCTTTCCCTACTGTTGCCAGAGTGGAGTGGGAATAGTTAATTTGACCTCTCTGGAGGCCAACGCTTTTCCTACTGTTGCACATACTGGAGTGGGAATAGTAAATTCTACCCCTCTGGAGTCCAACGCTTTCCCTACTGTTGCACAGATTGCAGTGGAAATAGTATGTTTATTATTCATAGACTTTACTATTTTTTAATTTTGTTTAAATATATGTAATATTATTCTTTGTTTAATTTCATATTATGTGTGTGTGTATATATATATATATACATATATATATATATATGTGTGTGTGTGTTTCATTTTTAAAAAAATTATTTCATATTTTTAGTAAATGTATTTTTCATTTGTTAATTTTTTTAACGTTTTATGTATTTACATATCTATACATATATATATACTTATATATATATGTGTGTGTGTGTGTGGTGTGTATGTGTGTGTGTGTGTTTATATATATATCGCTCACCACAACCATCCGGAAGTTAGGAGCTTCAGCATGCGGCGGTCCTGGATGCGGCCTGGAACCCCTTTATATAAGAGCGCAATTTCTTCTTGGTACAAGAAAATTCCAGGACACTCAGGGCTGCTTCATAAGTTTATTGGCAAGGTTTGCTCAATACCAATGCGTTTCACCTTTCGGCTTTTTCACGGTATCACGGTACCGTGAAAAAGCCGAAAGGTGAAACGTTTTTTCACTGTATCACGGTACCGTGAAAAAGCCAAAAGGTGAAATGCGTTGGTATTGAGCAAACCTTGCCAATAAACTTATGAAGCAGCCCTGAGTGTCCTGGAATTTTCTTGTACCAAGAAGAAATTGCGTATATATGTGATCAAGGCTCCTTGTGAGTTGAAACGCGTTATGGCGGCATCCGAATAAACATCCAAAGTAATTTGAAGTGGTCCGTGTCCGTGTATTTCTTCGAGCAATCTGGAGTATCGGCGGCAAGTGGAATATATATATATATATATATATATATATATATATATATATATATATATATATATGCTTCTATAGATGAGCCAATCCTTTGTTAAAGGATTTATCTTAAAGGAGCCGGTTAAAAGAACCAGGCAACTACTGTGGAGACGGAGGGCCTCATTTACGAAGAATTGGCGTAGGGTAGCACCGCACGTCATTTTGCTGCGCTGCCCTATGACAATTCGAAAGGGCAGGAATGCACTGTATTTACAAGATGCGATGCATTCCTTTACTTTCAGCCGGAGCATAATTTGCAGCTGATCGCCAACGCAGGCACCCTTGCACCATGATGCAATGGTGTCTGTATTGTTCGCAGGATTGTTTTTGTGCAGGAATGGGGACTTTCCTGCATAAAAACAATCACGAGAGGCATTTTCCTCGTTCTATGTGTGCTGCAGAATGCAGCACACATAGAAAGAGGAAGCAACGAGGAGAAATGTAAACATTTCTCCTTGTTACACCTGCTCTGGGGAGGCATACGTTTTTGGAGCTGCAACAAGTTTACATGATATTGTAAATCTGGGGCAGTGTCCATGGGCGTTGAGTGAGAGCGCCCACAGCAACGCCCATGGGACACCTCCTTGAGGCAGAGTATGCAGTGCAGCGCTTTGCGCTGCCTTTCCTTACTCCATATCTATGAGGCCATGCAAAGCCGTGCAGAGTTGCTTTGCGTTGCCTCATAGATATGATTGAGAGGCCTGCATCTCCTGATCGTCATAAAAAGTGATGCTCTGGCAGCGCAGGCCTCTTGTAAATGAGGGCCCTAGTTCTCAATCTGACCATCTTCTGAGTGTGAGAATGTGGCCACAGTGTGCTCACCAGACTCTGCGCTTGATGTCTCTCTCGATCACCAGATCCATTACCATGACATACAGCACACACTCAGACACCCTCAGACCTGGTCTCCAGTCCTCCACAATGGTATTAGTAGGTCCCTATTACACAAATGGGATACACCCTACAGTTGCAAAGTGTTTGCAAAATGTTAAGTGTAATTTGTATTGTGTTTCTTTAGATGTAAATCTATTGCACTTGTTCCATTGCCTGCCTTGGACATTTTAAAACGAAATAATTACTTTCTAGTGATGGTAGACTTGCACGCGCTCAGGACTGACCGCTACCACCTTGGGCATAGATGAATGAATGGAAGGGCGGCTGTTGACGCGTGCACTTCAGCCTTAAGATAGCCCAGGAACAGCCAAGTTCTTCCACGTCAGCACAAGCATCAATGCATAAAGGACAAAGGAAGGGGCGCTAAAGCCAGAAAACGAAGAGGGTGCAGGAATCATGAGGTTTTAAGTTAAAACAGAGCATTGGAGAAGAGTTACGACGTCTCATGATTAAAATATGGACGCTGAATGTCATTTGTGCCCTTCAAAACCCCCAGACAATGCTGCTCACAAAAGAAGCCATTCATGTGGGTCAATCCAAAACGGTTATGTACACACTGTTCGAAAGGCTGATTTGAAAGAAACAGCGAATAATACTTACATAATGGTTACATTGATGGAGGAGGCTGCTTGCTGCTCGCAGTTTTTTAGATTGTATAACTCAGCATGTTGTGATTAGTGTCGGTGGAATGAATGAACTGCACACCATTGACAATGTGCAAACGCCAGGCTCCTGACTTTCTGGAACATAAATCATGTTGCCCTAAATCTGCTTTCTGTATACCCTGATGGATTGCAAAGGTATATGCTATATGTTTTGTGTGCATATGTGTTGCATGTTCGTGTATTAGGTGCTTCTGTTTGTGTTAATGTCTGGGAAACTTCCAGTGGTTTCTAGGAGTAGAATATATAGAGTTCTCCTTTCATGTTCTCGGAGTTGTAGTATGTTGCGAGGAGTCATCATCGCAGTGTGTGTGCACATCTGTGTTACATAAAGGGTGTATTTTCATCTACAAACCCTTTCCATCTTCATCCACCCCATGGAATATCGGCAAAGAGCGAAAGGGACCCCCCCTGCTGTCTCTTGGCTACTCATTTCGGCGTCCCTGATGTGGTACTACCATATTTTACCTGATGTTCAGCGTCCCTGTCAAGCGGTGGTACTACCATATTTTACCTGATGTTAGGCGTCCCTGCCAAGCGGTGGTACTACCATATTTTACCTGATGTTTAGTGTCCCTGTCAAGCGGTGGTACTACCATATTTTACCTGATGTTCAGTGTCCCTGTCAAGCGGTGGTACTACCATATTTTACCTGATGTTAGGCGTCCCTGCCAAGCGGTGGTACTACCATATTTTAACTGATGTTCAGCGTCACTTTCAAGCGGTGGTACTACCATATTTTACCTGATGTTAGGTGTCCCTGCCAAGCGGTGGTACTACCATATTTTACTTGATGTTAGGTGTCCCTGCCAAGCGGTGGTACTACCATATTTTACCTGATGTTAGGTGTCCCTGCCAAGCGGTGGTACTACCATATTTTACCTGATGTTAGGCGTCCCTGCCAAGCGGTGGTACTACCATATTTTACCTGATGTTAGGTGTCCCTGCCAAGCGGTGGTACTACCATATTTTACCTGATGTTAGGCGTCCCTGCCAAGCGGTGGTACTACCATATATTTTACCTGATGTTAGGCGTCCCTGCCAAGCGGTGGTACTACCATATTTTACTTGATGTTAGGCGTCCCTGCCAAGCAGTGGTACTACCATATTTTAACTGATGTTAGTTTATCTGTTTGACTCGCAGTGCCTTTTGGTGGCCTACGCTGGGTTTCCTCCGGTCACAGTGCAAGGCAATTTCACTGGTTCACTACTCGCAAGATTTCCAGCTTTTGGTAGACCAGTTTCCTACCAAGCTAAGAGAACAGCCTGGCAGCCACGTGACAGACCCAAAAGCTGCAGGATAAACAGTCAGGCGCTACACTGTTTTCCAAGTAGTTACTGCACTTCCAGAATTTTGGATCCTGATAGGCAAGTGCGCAGTGGCTGTCCAGCCCCACCACCACCGTCTTGGCACAACATACAAATAAAAGGCTGAAGATCAGCACGTGCAGTAAATCTGTTGCCCCGCTGAGTGTCTGAGGTGATCCACTGTCCAGACACCTGCTCACAGACATGTTCCATCTGCACTCACTGACGGTGGACATTCAGGATGCAAAGGCTTCATTCCACTCACCAAAACCTGAAAGCTGATCAGAGACTCTCCTGAAACCCACAGTGACCACTCCAAAGTATTCCACACATAACGGTATCAATGTGAGGGCAGAAATGATTGAATTTTCACTCTTTCAAATACCACTTGTTGTTCCTGAGACCACACAATATCCAACATTACCAGAATTTTCCACCTGTGATATTTTCAGTATGATTCCTTTATCTTTAATTGTGTGCTCGAGGTAATTTATCTATTTTTGTGACAAAATAGATTTCTCTTCTTTTAACTTCAGACCTTTCTGTTGCTGTCTCACACTAAAATATCTCATGTCTCCGAATCCATTGTAAAACCTTTGACATTTTCGTTTTTATACCTAAAAACAAATGGCACATCACACCTTTTAAAAGTGATGTCGCTGAGGCTAAGCCAAAAGGCATCCTTTTAAATCTAAGTGATCCCCGTGGTACAATAAATGATAAAAATTATCAGGATTCCGCTTGTGATTCAATCTAGTGGTAGGCAGACCTTAAATAAAGAGCTGAAGAAAAAGTTGGCCCTTTGTACATGGATACCATTTCATCTATCCTTGGCAAACAATGATTTTCTACCATAATCTTAACATTTAAGGGAACATTTATAGCAGAGCCCACTATGTCAGTGGTGGCTCTGGCCTTCTCTCCCCTAGCAGAAGATTGTGGGGATGGTATGCAACTCTGTAACAAAGGTGCCGCTGCCAGTGGGACGGATGCTCTTACATCACAATTGAATGCTAAAAGGGCCACCATTTGTTCAGTCCACTTGCCATTCTTTTTTGCTTTTCCACTACACACTCCAACACACCCCAAAGCGAGGGGACCCACTACTGGGCAGCTGGGTCAGAGTTACTGTCACATTGTTCTGCTTAGGGTGTGGAGACCGTCACCAGTCTTCTCAGCCCAGATCTGACATGCTATCCGTGTAGGACACAAGCAACGAAAGCAATAAGTGGTGTCCTCGCCATTGGCGCTGGAAGTAGGGCTACGGGAGTTGCTGCAGCACCCCCAACATAAATGTGCAGGAGTTCAGTGGGTAAATAAGCAATAAAGATACTTTTAAATTTTGTTTATATCTTGTCACGTGCTGTGCGGTCAAAGTCTGAGGTCAAATGTCAGGCTACGTCTTCAGACAAATCGCTGCTTATTCTTCTATAATGCAGATTGATGCTTATGTTTCTTTCTCTGACTGCAAAGTGAGAGGATTTTGTAAAGAGAACTATTGTCCTGATATAGAGTTCGGCGGACAGGTACTCCTCCATACTACAAGTCTATTTTATCCTATGGCACTTGTAATAAGACAGACGGGATAACGGCGTACCCATCCACCAAACACTAAATCAAGTTGTAAGTAACAATCCTTTTGGGGTACAGGGAGTGTTAAAGGAAAGGCTGTAGGATATCACTATTTTCATTATGCACAACAAAAAGTAAATACTTGTTAATAAACTGTACACATTTTTCAAAATATATCAACTGTTAGAAAAGTGCAAATAAAGCATTTTTTTCCAAAATGTGAAGGAAACAAAGATTGTAAAGGGATCCAGACAAATCAATACACTTGCCGATGAGCAAATTAAAATTTTCGCTGACAACGGATTTCCACACAATATTGTTTGTGCGCTATATAGTTTTACCAGTAAAACTGTAGGTCTGTGCACATTTTGGGCCTGATTACGAGTTTTGGTGGTGTGGGAGTGGTTGGCATGCCACCACCATACTCCCACACCACACCAAAACTCACTGCCACCTGCCTGCCAGATTCCAAGTATTTTTGTGGTCTGGCAGGCGGGTGGCAAGGCAGTCCCGCTGCTGTGCAATTTAAAGGCTCATAGTGAGCCTTAAACTGCACCGCCGTGTGACCACCAGTGCACGTTCCTGCACAGGAAGAAATGCACCATGTCATGTATTTTTTCCCGTTCAGGAACTGAGGGCGAAAAATACAGGGGGGGGCACAACATGTGCCCCCTGGATGCACCCCCATGCACTGGGGCAAGAGGGGGGGCTGTAGGGCCCCTTTCTTTCCTCTCCGTCAGCAGTTTCATGGAGGAAGAACCTCCATGAGATCCCTGGCGGTGAGGAAAGTCGTAATATGTTTGGCGGTGCCTCAGGGCACCACCAGGCATATTGTGGCCCTCACAACTCTGCGCCACCACCAGGAATCTCTGATCCCTGGCGGTTGCAGCAGTGCAATGGCGGTCTGGCCGCCCTAGTCGTAATAGGGCAGTTGGACTGCCGGTGTGGCAGTGGCCGGACTGCCACCACCGCACCACCATGAATCTGGTGGTCTGTGGAACACCAGACTCATAATCAGGCACTTTGTGGCCATTTCAATGGGGAATGTGCTGTCTGTAAATGACAATGCACTACCACATCATGCTTTAGTAATATACATGTGACAATGTGCTTGAAAATGCACCTGTAGCTACATAATGCACTTGTACCACTCTCCTGCTGAGTACATTTGCTACACTTGTTCTTTGTGTAATTCTTGGATTCTTCACAATCACTATGACTTGAGGGATGTAACATTGATTGCAGCACCCCACTCTGAAAATTGTTCCAGCACCTCTGGCCAATGCTTAGGGCTCCTAAGTTTTCCTTTATCAGAAACCAATCCCGTCTTCATGGACTGTTTCTGAAAAAGAAAAACAAATGGCAGGTGGCCAGTTAAAAACAAGTCAGAACGCTTGGCACTAACACTGGCAAAAGTGCATCCACTGTACCGGCAGATGCACTTTCATCATAGAGACACCCCCATCCCCTTCCCCCCAGGAAAGCAGGGATCTCCAAATATGATAGGCGGTCCTCCACCAGGAAAGTGGAGGACAATTTCTACTCTAACTTGTCTGCTGCCAAACTCCTATTACCGAACACGTGCATAGTTTTCAGAGGATTGTTTTACGGGAACAGTGCTGAGCCGTAATTCTCTGCATCTCTTATCTGTGACAAGCAGTGTGCCGCCTTATACTGGTGATGACACACTTATACTGCTGGGAATGGATTGACAGTCTTAATGTTGTGATGGGTGCTTTGACTTGCTCCACTTTGGATCTAGGGTTCTGCCCTTTTACTCGACCAATACCTTTTGTAGTTGTTGTGGGTGGTAGTTTTGTGATGTTTAGGTGAACTAGTTGGTTGGGTCCAGATAATACTTTTATGTATCAAGGTAAGCAAGGATATCCATGGCAGGTATTAGTAATTCTGGATTGACATTCTTCTATCCCTTGAGGCGGATGATGTTGGGCTATTAACTACATTATAAATATATATCAAAAAAATTTAAACTCTGATCTTTGTATTTCTCTGCTAGTAACAGTGTCATGACAGATCAAGGCTGCACCCCTGCATCTACCTTTTTGCTGTGTTTTAATGCATATTATGAGAATGGTCGGGGAATTCACCAATTTGCCCCCGAGGATGGTGATGAGAAAAATGGTCCACCAAAAAAGAAACGTGGTGCAGTCCATCTTTTTTATAGCTCGGCTGTACAATGAAATTGAGTTAAAAAAATAAGTCAAAACTGTTCCAGAGATGAACTAGAAAACGAGCAGATTTTATGCCTGCAAATAAATAGTTGCATCTCTTTGGGCTGCCCTTGCCTCCCTGAGAAGCATGGGCTACCCAAAGAGCTGCCAACACATCAACCTATTGTTATTGGTTGAAAGGGTTGTCATAAAGATTGCTGTTGTTTCAGCACGCGGAACAGTCATTTTACAATGGTCCGTGGACCACCGCGGTACACCACCTACTGCTCACATTTAATTTTAATCCACGGAAGGAATAAGCAGATCCCCAAAAAATGTAGATTTGCCTCAGTTTCACTTACACTTCCTGCAGGCGAAAAAGCAATCCACCAGGCCTTATTTATCAATAGACTAAACCAGTCCTGGCCTCAAGTCACCTTCCCATCCTCTCCCTCTGACTAAACCTAACTGTTAGGATGATGGATTGTTCACAAGTATACATAGGCGCCGGAAGTAGGGGTGCTGGGGTGCTGCAACACCCTCAGAAATAATCCTGCTGAGTTCAGAAGGTGAATGAGCAATAAAGATGCCTTTACATTTGGTGTGTATCCTGTCACATTTGCTGTGCATTCAACGGCAAAGGTCAGATATCAGGCTAAACCTTCTGACAAATTCCTGCTTATTCGGAAACTGGAGTGTATTTTCATTTATCTCACTGTAAAGTGAGAGGATTTTGTCAAAGTGATCTGCTTGACAATCCTGCTGAGGTACAGGAGACGAAAGGAACAGTGTCGTAGCTAGACCTTTGGCTACCCGTGGTGGTCCCTGTGTTTGCCGCCCTGCGATGGCCACAGGAAAGAGATGGCGAGGCGAGGGGGGGTGCTGGTGATTCCTGCGTTCGCCGCCCCGCGACGGCCGCAGGTAAGAGCGGGGGGGATGCCGCTGTCCCCAAAACTTGTGCTGTCCGGGGCGGGCCGCCTCCCCCATGCTACACCACTGGAAAGGAAGCATGTCAGTGTTTTTTCTAACACACAGCAACATTTAAATATCGGGAAAGTAACTATACACATATTTCCAACTATATCAGCAATTAGAAAAGCACAAATGAGGCACTTTTTTGTAATTCTAAATTGTGATGGAAACAAAAATTTTAATAAGATCACTTGGTGATGTGCACATGGTAAAAATTGACTAAAACCCGATTTCCACACATATTCCTTTATTTGCTATATATTTTTACCAGTAAAACTGCATGTCTATGCAAACTTCATGGCCATTTCAACAGAAAATGAGCTGTTTGTAAACGACAGTGCGCTACCTCACCCGTGCTCCAAAATGCACCACCACATCCTTACCACACCCTTACCACATCCTTACCACACCCATACGACTCTCATGCTGAATGGGCATGGAACACTACTTTTTTGTATGACACTTACAGCTTTCATAATCCCTATGACTTCAGTGAGCTAACATTAAGGACACATTAATGACAGCACCCCCACTCTGATAATGGTTCCCGCCCCACTGCGAGTATAGGTGAGAATTACAAACCTTACGTAAAGTGGTCGCGCCCCAACAGAGCATGTTGTTACCAGCTCAGCCCCAACACTCATGAACTTTCCTACTGAGCCGGTGAAATCTTCTGGACTCAAACATGTGCCCTATTACAGAACTCATATGGGAGCTCTGACACTTAACCATGCACTGCACACAAGACATGAGGACATAACACTCACTTTCATTTCAACAGAACAGAGTCAACAGACGGAAACAGTTGTTTCATCCCCTCGACTGTCACTTCCCTTCTTTAAAACTACCTTACTAATTATCATTACATTTGTATTGAACTCGTAGCATGCTTTTTAATATTTTGTGTGAGAACCGCATGAGCACTATTGAGACAACAGGGGATATTTACAGCCACCACAATGGCATTAAACATTTTTAGGTCTCACGCCTAGCGTTGCAGTGCGCAACACTGCTCGCGCAGCGAGAGACCTCTTGTAGGGGGTTTCAAAACTGACCTAGGAATTGCACACGCACGAGCGTGTGCTTTTCCTTTTGGGCCACGCTATTGGCCTTTGCGTGCGTCTTTTTCACAAACACAGCATGCAATTGGCCAAAGGCGGGCGCATTGCTCCGCCCATGGCCTATTGGTGTCTGTTACGCGCAGCAGCAGCATATGTTTCCAATTATTGTGCCCAGACACGGGCGCGATAATTGGAAACATATGCTGCTGCTCGCATCTGCGCGCGCACACCAGCAGCTCCCGCATCTCGCGCGCACCATTCGCGGGCTTGTTTGAAGAGACTTTCTTTGTCTTTAATTTATGCCCTGCGACGCCACGCACAAGATGGAAGCCTCACTTCTGCCCCGGAAAATGTGATTGAATCTGTGGAAGTCTGGAGCAGCCGCACTCTTCCTGGGAAGGACACGCACTCTGCAGCTAAAATGAACAGTGATTTACGTCCCCGCTGCATAGCGAACACTGTATGCAGCTTGTTTTTCTCTCCGCTGCTATAAAAATTAAAGACTTAGGAATATACAGAAACCGTACTGCCAATCTGTGTGCTAGCATTTCTCTCCTGTGATCTGAGCATAAATCCAGCCTTTTCGGGTCTATAAATTATGTGCGTTTCAACAGGGTGTTATGGGTCATCTAAGCGGAGCAGATTATCTTTTTAGTAGCCCATGCTGTGCCTGCTCGCAGCTCACCTCACCAGGGCCAGTGTTTCTCCCCAGAGGCCATAGCTGAGCTCCTTTCCATGGGCGAGAACGCTTTCTACTGCTCGGCAGCTAGGTTTGTTTGCTTAATTATAAATTCTGTTCATAGAATCTGTTGCCTTCCTTACCCACCTCACAATAAAACAAAACCCAACATTTTCCAAAGGGACAGAAAGCAGCGATACATGAATAATAAATACAATTTAAAATAAAGAAACTTGATTGATTTGAGAAGGACCTGTATTAGCCACAGGGGAGGGAGGGTGCGCGGGATTTGTATTCCACCCGGAGGGCAAGGGTCGCAAAACTATTTGCATGTGTAAGTTTGGCTTACAAGAAAAAATGCCTTTTATCTGGCTTGACAGTGCAGTTATCTCTAGACCTTATGTGAACAACAGATAAAGCACCTTTGCAAGCACTAGTGAGAGAGGGTCTTTGGTGCAGCCCACATGTTGATCCCTTAAGTCGCGGGTGATATCGGAGCACAGTGGCGGGGCGGGCGGGGGGAAAGGAGGGACAAAACACATTTTTAAACAAGATGGAAGCCTCACTTCTGCCCCGGACTCACTTCTGCCCCGGAAAATGGGTTTACGGAAAGCCTTCTCCGAGCGCGCAGCCTGAGGCGATGCACCTGGAGCGCGCATCCGGGCCTTGTTTACCCGTATTGTTGGATGCGGCTGTATGTTCACCTAGAGCCGGCTACTATTATCATATTTTGACACCGTTAGCAGAGGTCAGGGCCTGTGTTGACAGGGAGGCTGACCCCTGCCAGCAGTGGGAGGGAAAATAATGCTAAGATGCATGGGGGCGGAGGCTCTGCAACTTCGAATGGTTGGCACAGCAACTAACAGAAGCAAAGGTTTTGTTCTACGAGCGTGTTCCGAGGAAGGTTTGCAGCCTAGTTAGGATGTTTTCATAAGCACCCTAGTCGTACATGCCAATAGCCCAGATTCAGGCGGGGGACTCACGATTTTTAAAGCCTGGAATCAGCACTGAGCAGTTCTCTTCTCGGGCTCAGTCAGTTAAGGCATACACAAGTCATGCCGGTCTCCTCACTCGCAGTCAGCTCCGCTGTAGCAATGCATCCGGATGATCATTTGCAACTTAACTCGTTGTAGAGGGCGCCGCGGCACACCGGACCCGAGGGAGGTCGCTTATCTTGAAGTCCAGCCAAATTGTCAAGCACCAAACTGTGGAAGAGGCTGCACTCTGAAGGGTCCTGAAAGAAGGGACATTCAGCAGTAGTTGTTCTGTCTCGGAAAACCCTTTACTCACAAACACACGCTCCCCTGTACCTCTGTCCCTCATACGTGCACTATTTGCCCTTTCACCCTGTTCGAAACACTCTTGCAGATGGACTCACTGCTTCAGTATTACTGATTTAGGTGTTTTGTAATGTGTTCACTTAAAAGGCATGTCGGTTTTAGTTGCTGTTACACACTCAGATAAGCACCTGCTTACATTCACATTCTCTCTTTGGTCACAAGTGCAACAAGCATTTGCAATGCAATAGGTCTTGCATTTACGCGAGTTTAAGCTGTTGGGATAGTAAATGACACAGCCTTTTATTTATGTTTTAAAAACAAAAACATAAATAAAGCATTGTCATTTACAATGCCAATAGCTCAAACTCGCGTAAATGCGAGACCTTTTGCATTGCAAATGCTTGTTTTAAATTGCCCGTGGCCAACTCAAGTGATCAGAATAATTTACCAGTGGCCAGGGCTGATGACACTTGCCCCCACCCCGCCCCACCTCCTCCCAGGCCACCCTGTCCTCTTTGCTTTGAATCCTGGGAACAGTCACCAGTGGATGTCAGAATCAAACTTGTGCCCCCAGAGTTGAAAGGCTGCAAACAAAGTGACAATCTGGGTTGAGGAAACGTCTTTTTTTATTAATGCATTACCTAATAAGTTACAAGATTTTTTTGTTAGTAGATAAATTATCGTTTTAATAAATCTCTATTTCGATAACCTTTTGTTTACTTGTTGTTTTTTTAATTTGTCATGTCATAGTATCTGGCAATAAACGTGCGCTTATTTACTTTTGACTTCCTCCACACCCCTCACTAGTCAAACAGTCTTCTATTTTGTTCCTGTGTATTTTCCATTTTTTGCCCATCAGGTATAAAAATTATGCAGCACTTTCTAGCACAGATTTTCAATATATACGTGCCGTTGCGCTCTTCACAGTTGCCTCCAGAATTATTCACAGTGCTCAGCTCAATTCTTACCTACTGTTTCAGTATGTTAAATATTTACTCTTTATTTTTTTTATTTTTTTTGCTTGCAACAAATTGATTATACGCTGTCAATAAGTAGTTTACGACGGAATTCAGCAAGAAAAGACAGACTCGAAGGCAAGCCTAGTCTCTGAGCTACAAAGCTCACTGTATAAATATAAAAGAAATATATATGTAGGCTGAGGACAGCAGAGGAAAAGGCATGCCAAAAATACCGAAAAACCCTCCAAAGGAAAAAGCTAAGGGGCATATTAGCAAGAAGAGGCGATAATCATCGCTAACCCTGCTTAGCATGATTTTTTTTATCGCCGGCTATCGCTGGAATATATCGCCACGCTAACGCTGTATTAGCAACGATTAGCGCTATGGCGATGAATATTCCAGCAATAGCGGGGGAAATGGGCCAACATCGCTGAAAAACCAGCGATGTTGCATGGAGAAGGGAGAACACCTTGCTGATACGACCCTGTGGTCGTATCAGCATAATCCACCCCCATGTTAGGTATGGCTAACACCTGCTAATTGCAGGTGTTAAATAAATGGCGATGACCCCGGTTAGCGTGACTTTTCACGTCGCTAACTGGGGCCATGGCCACCTTGCTAATAGGCGATAGGCCTGTTAGCGAGTGTTTCCCAGGTTTGTTCGTCGGGAACGCCCACTTTGCATGTCATTAGCGATAAATATCGCTGACATGCAAAGCGGTAAAAAAAACGGGCGCTAACTGTCGCTAACTGCTGTTAGAGACAGTTTGCTGATAGGGCGATATAAATATCGCCGCTTTAGCGGCAAAAAGTGCCGCTAAAGCGGCGATAGTGCCCTTGCTAATATGCCCCTAAATTTCTGAGGACAGCAGAGGAAAAGAAATGCCAAAACACCGAAAAAACATCCCGAAGAAAGAGCTAAATTGTAAAAGGAGAAAAAATCCCCACGAATTATATAAACAAAAGGGTCAAAACAAATGGCAAAAAAGACGCACAACACACTTTAAAATAGTGCACCGTTTTGCTTATATTTCCATGTATTGGCAGCCATCCTAAACGCTCTCTGCATTGCTCGGGTACAGCACAATCAGCCTGTGTAGTCGAACTTTGCACACTTATACTGTGTAGTCGAACTTTGCACACCTTATCCTGTGTAGTGGAACTTTGCACAATTAGCCTGTGTAGTCGAAACTTGCACAATTAGCCTGTGTGGTCGAAATTTTGCACAATGAATTGACCTGTTTAGTGGAACTTTGCACAATTAGCCTGTGTAGTCGAAATTTGCACAATTAGCCTGTGTGGTCGAAATTTTGCACAATGAATTGACCTGTTTAGTGGAACTTTGCACAATTAGCCTGTGTAGTCTAACTTTCCACACTTATCCTGTGTAGTCGAACTTTGCAGTGCATCTTCTCACTCCAGAGAGAGGGAGTTCTTCTGTCACTGAGTTCCTGGGTGGCATTTCTCTCATTCACTATGCTACTTGCAGCTTTCCTTGACGATGGTTTGCCTGAATCACAGTCCCATGAGAGCAGTTATTTGTGAGCTCAGAACCGACCAGAAACGTCTTCTGTTTAGCACAGGAAAGCAGAGGTGTATAGATCGGATTAACCCGGATATGATCAGATTATGCTGTCACAAATCTGACACTTCAATCACTGTCCAAGGGGACATGGAGTCACTTACTGTCACTGCGGCCTCCCCCCTCGCGTCATTTCCATTTTAAATGGGCCCTCTGAGCGGTAGCGCGCGGCAGTCTGGGAGCCTCAAATCCTATTAGGAAATGACTAACAGTTGCCACAAGAAAGCAGGTATCCCCTGGTGGGGATTTGGAGATGTTTTGACGTAATTGGATTTAGTGAGCAGATGTCATTATTGTTAAACAGTTGCCCACTTGATATTTTCAAGTTGTTTGCCCTAATTACTAAAATTAGCAGTTTGTGCAGAGCAAAGGTCGCCTTGTTAATACAATGCCTCAGCTTTTCACGAGCTCATTTTCAATGCTTTAGCATTTCAGTGGCAGTTTTCAAACACCCTTGCACCATTTTAGACCAGTAATAACAAATACAAGAAAATATGAACAAGAAAAAACGATGAAAAAAAATCTGATAACTGTTTTGTATCTATATACCCCGCAAAACTCTGAATATAACATGCATTTTATCTAGGGTAGGGTGTGTAGTTTGGATACGTTGAAATTTATGTCGGAAATGCCACTGTGCGCACGTGCGCGCGCACACACACACACACACACAATGTTTTTGTATTCCGGTAAAATAACTTCGGTTAAAGAGTGTTATTGTATTGTATTGTATTGTAATTGCATTTATATAGCGCTTACTACCCCTGATGAGGCGTCGAAGCGCTTTTTCGGCGAGTAGCACGCTATTCTGGAACCCATAAAGGATTAGTGTTGAATTAGTATAGTGAAATATGGAAGTAATTTGAGTGGTGGATAGCTTAGTCAGTTACTTGGATTCAGAAGGATAGCGGAGGGATAGAAGAGGGGAAAAGGTTTGCATTTATATAGCGCTTGTTACCCCTGATGGGGTGTTGAAGCGCTTTTTTGGCGAGTAGCATGCTACTCCGGAACCCATAAAGGATTAATGTTGAATTAGTATAGTGAAATATGAAAGTAATTTGAGTGGTGGATAGGTTGGTCAGTTATTTGGATTCAGAAGGATAGCGGAGGGATAGAAGAGGGAAAAATATTTATTTATTTATTTATTTATTTATAAGGTTTTATATAGCGCGAACAAGATCCCGAAGGATATCAGAGCGCTTTACATTAGGATGGAAGGAAGGACATAAATGCAATATCGACATCGAGTAGGAGTAAGAAACAGGAATGATCGCAATTACAGGACAAATGACATCGGGGGAGTAACACTAAACTAAAATGATGATAGTACAATAATCAAGTATATAGCGAGCTACGCAGGAGATCACAATATGCTGTAAAGATGAGCAGTATCAAATCATGGTACAATGGGTGTAGGATCAGTGACTTCGAGTAGGTGAACCTAGCCCAATTAAGGTAGGAATTTATTCATGAAGAATCTTTTAGCTTCCACTTTGAAAGCCGTCGTTGAGGAGATTCTGCGTACTTCCGGTGGGAGAGAGTTCCATATCTTTGGGGCAGCGCCGGAGAAGGCTCGGTGACAAGTTCTCTTTTTGTTAAGGATGAGTGGTTTCAAGAGGAAGGTGTTAGCGCTTCTTGAGGCTCTACCTCCACAAGATAGTTCAAGCTTTTGGGCTAGGTACCTAGGTGTTTTGAGATGAAGGGCTTTGTGAGCCAGAACAGCAATCTTTAATTGGATTCGTGCTTCGTAAGGCAACCATTTAAGAGATTTTAGGACTGAGGATATGTGCTCATTACGTTTGGTGCCTGTAACCAGTCTAGCCGCAGCGTTCAGTGATGCCCTAAGTGGAGCCAGGGTGTATTTGGGAAGGCCACAGAGCGTGGCGCTGCCGTAGTCTAACCTCTGCAAGACAAGCGCTTGGACCACCTGCTTGAAATTAGTTTGTGGGAGGAAAGGTTTGATGTTTCTAAGTGTCCTCATCAAGTGGTTAGCTCCCTTACACACATTGCTGATATGATTTTTCATATTCAGGTGCTTGTCCATAGTGATTCCAAGAGATTTGGCTGTGTCTATGATGAGAGGGGTGTAGTTGAAAGCAGTGAGGTGATTCAGCCAAAGGTCAATCTTGGGGATGTGGTTCGGAGGAGAGATGAGTAGGAATTCTGTTTTGGAGGTGTTGAGCAGGAGATGGTTCTTGGTTAACCAGTGTTGAGTTGACGTTAGGGTAGTGTTAAGTGAGCTGATGTTTTCCGGGGATGAGATTTTCAGATAAAGTTGCGTATCGTCAGCGTACATATGGAAGAGAATGTTTGTGGAGTTTAGTGAGTTAGCTAATGGCTCCAAGAAAAGGTTGAAGAGGATAGGAGATAGGGCGGACCCTTGGGGGACACCCATGAGTACTGGAGAGGGCTGGGAGAGAGAGTGGTTAGCCTTGACTCTTTGTGATCTGTGGTGGAGGAAAGACGAGAACCATTGTAGTACCTGACCCGAGAAACCCATCCTGTTCTTCAGAATGGATAGGAGGTTGTCGTGATTGACCGTGTCGAATGCGGAGGAAAGGTCAAGGAGGATCAGGAGGTAGGATTCGTTTTGGTCAAGCATTTTTAAAATGTCATCCATAACGTGAGTGAGAGCAGATTCGGTGCTGTGCCCCTTCCGAAAACCGGATGGATGCTGGTCTTAGAGATGGAAATTCTCAATGTGAGCACAAAGTTGGGATTGTACGCATTTTTCTAGGAGTTTGGCTAAGGTGGGGATGTTGGAGATAGGGCGGAAGTTATTGAGGTCAGCTTTGTCTGCGCTGTTTTTTTTAGTATAGGTGAAACCTGAGCTGCTTTTAGGCAGTCAGGGATCTTGCCTTGTGATAGAGAAGCGTTTACAATCTTTGTCCAGGTGGGGATGAGTACATTCTTGATTTCTTTGAAGATGGCGGGGGCAAAGGGTCACTGAAATGGTTAGATGGGTTAATATTCTGAAGAATCTTGTCGATGTCGTTCTCGCTAAAAGGGGTAAAAGTGCCCCATGAGGCATTATTCTTGGTGCTCAGACCGATAGGTTTGCATTTTTCAAGGAAGTCAAGGGGTGGAGCTGCCCTGGAGGATGGCAAATGGGCAATCTTAGCGGCGAGGTCAATGGTGATGAGTCTTGATTTCTCAGTGAAGAAAGCAGCAAGTTCGTCGCATGAGGGTGGGCAGCCTTCAGAGTCAGGGTGATCTGGACCAACCACGGATTGCTGTTTGACCAATTCGAAAAGTTTCTTTGGGCGGTTTGCAGCTTGATCAAGTTGGTGTCTGAAATAATCTGCCTTAGCGCTCTTGATTTGTTTGTTGTAGCGGCTCCTAACATCTCTAAGGAGTTTTAGTTGGTCCGAGGAGGGATTGGATTTCCAGGAACGTTCAACTGCCCTAAGGTTGCGGCGTTCCGAGTTTAAATTGTCATTGTATCATGGTTTGGATATTTTTGTTGAGGCATTTTTTTGTTGTAGTGGTGCAATGTCATCCATGATGTTGGAGATAGTCGAATTGTAGGAGTCGGTGAGTGACTGAACCTCGACCAAGTCAGCTTGGGAGGAGAGGGCAGATTTACATTGGGCAGCTAGTTCACCTAAGTTTATAGATCTGAGGTCCCTTTTCCATATCTTTGTTTTCGTTGGTTGAACCTTCCTCATCGACACCTCACTGTTAATTAAAAGAGGATGCAGTGGTGGTCGGACCAATCACAAGGGGTAATAGGATCCAATGTGATGTTCTGCCCTTTCGAGATAATGAGGTCTAGAGTTTCTCCTTTATTATGAGTTGGTTGGTCACAGTGCTGAATCAGTTCTTGATCATTTAGGAATGATTTAAGGCAAGATACAGCTAGGTCGTTGGGGTTAGACCAGTGAAGGTTGAAATCACCGAGGAAGATTTGTGACACAGCTGAGTCGACATTGACAGAAATGATTTCCATTAGTTGCTCGAGGAAGGGGAGATTGTCTCCCGGGGGGTGGTAGAAAGTGTGAAGTTTGCAGACCGGTAGGTTCTTGCTTGAGATGCTGAGGCAAAGGTATTCACAGGAGGAAGGCGTAGAGGACTCCAAGTGAGAAATCAAGAGTGTGTTCCTGTGAATACAGGCTAAGCCACCACCCAACTTCCGTGCTCTGTCTAGCCTAATTATGTCGTGAGTAGGAGGTACTAGGAGGTCTAAGATAGGAGTGGAGGCGGGATTTAGCCAAGTTTCAGTGAGGATGATGATGTCTAATTCATTGTGTTGGATGAGGTCGAAGATATCGGAGGTGTGTTTACTGGCCTGAACTGCAATTAAGTAGTACACATTTAAGTCGTGACGGATTGAGGGGGGAAGGAGTCAGGGAGACGCTCACCCTAGTGAGGTTGTCATTATTGATGACTCTAAGATTTCGCGGAGGTTCTCTGTTCGGGTTAGAGTGGATGGATTGTATTTGTCTCGGCGGGATCATGTCGGTATTGGGCCTGGTAGAGTAGGAGTTGTGAAGGTCATAGAGATCATTGGGCGCCATGTGGGTCTCAAATCTTCTGGGGCGGGAGGGGGCGTTAGGTATGTGAGTGGTTTTCGAGTTGGAGGGGCCTAAAGGCTGGCCCATACGATCACTATCCATAGAGGAGGATCTGGGCAAATTCGCAGAGGTGAGGAAGGAGCTGATCACCGGGAGAAGATCATTTGAGAGGGCTTTCAGGTCAAGTAGCTCCATAGTGATAAGGCGCAACTGGAGAGATATATCATCCAGGCGTACAGCCAAGTCTGAGTGTTGGGGGAGGGGTATAGGGTGTGTTGGAAAATCGAGCGGTGAAGGGGGGCCTCGGAGTAAGCCCGTGGGGTCCGCGGTGATGGTGAGTAATTCCTGAGGAGGGAGTTGATCATTTGGGACTAGCGGAGTTCCAAGATCTTATAATATTGAGGTTGGGGCATTAGCGAGGGTGGAGTGACCAATGGGCTGAAGGTTAGGTATAGCAAAAACCGGAATGAGTGGGTTTGACCGATCAAGGTCGGAGGAGGGCATTTGCCCGGACTCCAGCATAATATGAGGCGTACGGGGAGGGATGATGGAAGAGGGATCATTCGTTGACGGCAAAGACAGTAGTTCACAGAGGGATCTCTCCACTCGCGGAAGAGGTGGAATCGGACTGGTAAGCTGTGCGCCAAGTGAGCCCGAGGGGTCTCTCCCCGTCAAAGTCGAGGGTCTAGGTGGTTGGGGCACGGCTTCCGGGGACAGAGCCGCTCTATGAACATCTAAGGGTGAAGAGTGATTTATATGGGGTGATGGTCTCCCCAAAGTGGTGGGGGGGGGGACTAGCAGTGTCCTGAGTGCTGGTTGTGTGAGTGTAGAAGTAATTGGGTTTCACAGAGACCGCGTTTTTGAGTAAAGGGAAGATAGTGGTTATTTTAACTAGATTGACGTAGGAAGCTTGGATTAGGATGATACCATTGTTGTAGAGGGTGATGGTGGCATTGGCGTTGAGCGTAGACGAGGGTGCTGTTGTTAGCTTGAGACCGTGAGGTGTTTTCCTGGTGCCTGCTATTCGGAGCATAGAGTAGAAGATTTTTCGCCAGCAAGCTCTTTTCCTGGTGTAGAAAATAAGGTCATTAACTCTAATACCTTTGTTTGTACAAAAGTAGACGTCAGAGATTAAAGTTTCGGGCCTAGCCCTGAGTAGGTGATGCTTGTGCTTCTTGGCGGCGTTTTTCGATAGGTTGGGAGGGTAGTTGATAATGAAAGCGTTGGATCCTGAGGGATCGGGACTTAAATCCATTTTGAGAGCGTGTCTATTGGTCGATGGTGATGTCTTATCAATGTAAAAAGAATGGTGTTAAAGGGAGAGTTCCTGCACCAAGTGTGAGGGATAATGTCAATTTGCCCATTCCAAGATGGCCACAACAGACAGGGGGTGTACCCAGCCCATTTCTCTTTCTATGTCCGGCCCTTTTCTCTTTCCAGCCCAGGTGTGTGGGATAATGAAAGATTTGCATTTATATAGCGCTTGTTACCCCTGATGAGGTGTTGAAGCGTTTTTTTAGCGAGTGGCACGCTACTCCGGAACCCATAAAGGATTAGTGGTGAATTAGTATAGTGAAATATGAAAGTTATTTGAGTGGTGGATATTAGTCAGTTATTTGGATTGAGAAGGATAGCGGACGGATAGAAGAGGGAAAAAGGTTTGCATTTATATAGCGCTTGTTACCCCTGATGGGGTGTTGAAGCGCTTTTTTGGCGAGTAGCACACTACTCCGGAACCCATAAAGGATTAGTGTTGAATTAGTATAGTGAAATATGAAAGTAATTTGAGTGGTGGGTATGTTAGTCAGTTATTTGGATTGAGAAGGGTAGCGGAGGGATAGGAGAGGGAAAAAGGTTTGCATTTATATAGTGCTTGCTACCCCTGATGAGGTGTTGAAGTGTGTTATGCCCTGCATAGTTATTCTATGTTCTACGTTTCACCTATTCTTCCTGCTGCTCAGCCAGTGTACATGTTTACTGTAGAGTGTTGGGAATGCAGTGATGCACGGAATGTTGGGTGTCTGTGTGAGTGAGGAATGACAGTTAGAGAGAGAGGGGCTGAGCAGCAGGCAGGCTGCTCCTGGTGGGGTTTGCTACTACAAGGTGTTTCCTACTACCTGGAACTAATGGCTTGACTACTGGTTAATCTACTTATACTTCACCTGTTACCTGGACTACCTGTCTGTTGTACTTACCAACCATCTGGATGTAATTGAACCGACTACAGATTAAAGGTACATGTTAAATCTACTTGGCTACCAGCGTCTACTTTCTACCACAGACCACAACATATTTTGGCGACGAGCGAGAGTTGGAGACCTTCCCACGTGCTTAATTTTCTCCACAATTGAACAAGAAAGCAAAAGATGACATCTGTAACCAGTCCACACGGTGAGAAGGAGCCACAAGCCCTACAGTCAACCATGAAACAACGCTACAACAAGCATACAAGAGGCAACACGACAAGCATCACAAGAGGAGTCATCGCAACAAAAGAGTCTAGTACAGCATACTCAGTAACCCCACCAGTGTCCTGGACAACGGACAGCCCCAACGTAAGCATGCTGTACTGTGTGTTGCCTGTGCCATTAAGGAAAGATTGTCCTTTGTTAATGATTTTAAACATGTTTAAACTGTGCTGGTATGCTGCACATGCCATGATCTGTCCTGCGCAATGTCTGTCTGCTACTGGATGTGACTGCTGCTTTGGAGATGCCAGGAAAAGGATATCTGTGTGCTACATGGATCTACAAGGTGTGTAGTAATCTCTACAGTCTGCAGATTGGATTTGTAATGGTGTACCAGTTGTTAAGGTCTTCCTCAACGTTGAGACATCACAAGAAGGAGAGTTGTGGACTTCACACAAAGGTGAGCTGGGGATTCAATACAAAGGATCTGTGCATTTCACGCATGCTTGGCGCAGCACAGTGGCAATATTATTAGGGGCAGAGTCAGGTGTGAGACATTGTGTGACTTCGATTTTGGGTCCACGTTGAGACCTCATCTCCCCAACCGCCACTTTCAAATTCAAAGCACAGCTCGCGCACCTTACTTGGTCCGTTGTGTCGCGAGGAGCTGTAGAGTCTTTTGTGACGACCTCCTGAGTCTTCGCTGCCTGCCTGCCTCTCCACACTGAGCGTGCCGTGAGCCACCCGGCACGGCGTGAGAAAGCGTGGCGCCATCTTGGGGTTGACAATCGCCCATGTGTTATGCTGGTTCTCTGAGCGTCAATTCTAACCACGTAATTCGCCAACCACTTTGTTCACTCAATAAAGTTCAACGTAAACTTCGACAACGTCCCAGAGTGAAGGTCGCCTCCAATCTATTTCTTCTGGTTGGCTGCTTTTTGTTTTGTGTAGCACAAGAAAATGCAGGTACTTTTCTTTTGTTGTGCATGTCTACGTCAGAACGGTTGTGCACAGTCGGGATGCAGTTTCAACTCACTTGCCTCTGGAGACACCGGTGACTCGCACAGCCCTGTGATGCTGTTCTAGACATTTTTCACTGCGTGGTCATGTGCCGATATGATCTACAGTTTCTCTTCATCAAAGTATGTAGATGTTCTGTGGACTATAGTTCACAGTGGTCCTGTGTATTCGTGAGAAAAGGTAAGACTGACTTTGTAAGCATACTCGTCGGAGAACTCTCTTAATACAAGCTTTGCTGGCTTGGTTGCAGTGATGTCAAAAGTAATTGTTTATTGCTTGTTTTTTTTTCTTGGGTTGGTGTCTCGGCTGTAGTAATGTACATCGACTGCATGGGTTTTTAGTGATATCATGACCTGTGTGATTGTGTTTTAGTGATATGCCACTGTCTTCGCTTCCCTACATATGGGTGGGACATCTAACTTCAGCGTGGTAATCACAGGTTTATCTCTTTTTTGAGGGATGGGTTTCGGCATTTGCTCATCACACAGTATCCCTTATGATAGGGATGGGCATGGGTTTGGGAACGTGTCCCTTTCCCATAAAGCGTTACACGCAACCCCTACGCAGGGGTGGGTAGTTTGAGCTCTTTTCTAGTTAAGCGTTAAACGCAGCCTCTACACAGGGGTGAGTTCATCAGTGTGTTTTACAAGTACAGTTATTTGTTTAGTAACCCTGACACGGGGTATGTTTATCGCGTCTCCGCTGATTAACATAACAGGTAACCCTTACACTGGGTTGGTTTTAGTCATGGGTACGATTCCCATTTACAGTTGTTTGTTTGGTAACCCCTACGCGGGGTATGCTTTGGGGATTTCTCCAATCAGCATTTCATGTAACCCTTACACGGGGTGGGTTTTGGGTTTATGGGTACGGTTCCCCTACACAGGGTGTATCCCATATTCATGTATAAAGTCTTACTGGACTTTATGGGTCACAGTCCCTAGTGTGTATAAAGTCCTACTGGACTTTATGGGTCACAGTCCCTAGTGTTAGTACCTCGTATGAGGGGTGGAAGTTTGGTTTTTAGCTCCTCTTTCACAGCAAATGTAAGTTTCCTTACATGAGGAATATTTACTATTGATTTGTTCCCTTTCAGAAGGGTTTGCAGTTGCGGGTTTTTTTTTGCCCTCTGCAATTTACAAAGAACTTTGTTCATTATATTTATTGGGAGAGGATGGGTCTTTTTACTCCATTTTTGTTCGTAAACCATCCATTCTCTCTGTTTTGAATAGCTCTGACCCTCCCGTGATGTTTACTTTATTTCTCATCCTTGGGTTTTGAACTATTTCTTGCATTTGTACATTTCTGTGTTTAGTTCTTTTTTTGCAGTATTGTTACTCTTTCGTTGTTCATTTTAAAAGGAAAGGGATGTGTTATGCCCTGCATAGTTATTCTATGTTCTACGTTTCACCTATTCTTCCTGCTGCTCAGCCAGTGTACATGTTTACTGTAGAGTGTTGGGAATGCAGTGATGCACGGAATGTTGGGTGTCTGTGTGAGTGAGGAATGACAGTTAGAGAGAGAGGGGCTGAGCAGCAGGCAGGCTGCTCCTGGTGGGGTTTGCTACTACAAGGTGTTTCCTACTACCTGGAACTAATGGCTTGACTACTGGTTAATCTACTTATACTTCACCTGTTACCTGGACTACCTGTCTGTTGTACTTACCAACCATCTGGATGTAATTGAACCGACTACAGATTAAAGGTACATGTTAAATCTACTTGGCTACCAGCGTCTACTTTCTACCACAGACCACAACAAAGTGCTTTTTCAGCAAGTAGCACGCTACTTAGGTCATATAGTAAGCTACATTACAAAATCTGTGGTAAGTCCATGAGAATAACTAACTTCAAATGACAGGACATTATTGTGAAACTTCAAAACCTAAAAACACTCACATTTGTCATTTACGGTTAGCTACCCAAAAGTGCGTGTCTTCTCTGCAGCAAGGTTTATGATCTCACACATGGCCACAAAGGGCTTGTTCTTCAGCCATGTCCAGTCTGTTGAACACAGAGGACATAGCCCTCAGCTATGCCCTGAGTTCACTAGATGCAAAGGTGTAGGTAAAACCTGCTTGACAAGGCATTACGCCAAGCCATGTCATGTGCACACTTGATAGAGAGCACGGCCTGTGTTGTTTACAATGTTATGGGCACTGCCGTCTCAGAATGTTTTGGTAAGCCAGATGGGGTACATTTTTTGCCCCCATCTTTTTTGGCAGCCATGCAGCCCTACCCTGGTTAGTTACTCCGGAACCTAGTCTTCCTCAATCCAGACATTATTTTCTTTGAGGTGAGCCTCACAGCAAAACTGTCCTACAAAACAAAGAAGGCAGTTTACTCACTAATAACAGATCCTGAGATGTTCTTCCCTTCTCATTAGTAGGCCCACCTCTCTCCCCTAATAATCCCCCCCACCTGCCCCCGAACCACCTGAACATACCAAGCACCCAACACCGTTTGCAGCCAGTGGAGGGAGAGAAGGTGAAAAGACGGCACTATTCAAGTAACTGCTCTTCTACTTCAATCCATCTGACAGCACCGATGGTCAGGCACCAGCTGCCAACCCCAGAACCTCCAGTTGCAACAACCGATGTTCTATCCATGAACTTTCGAATACTCCAAAACCTAACACACCCCTTTCCCTTACAACAGCAACAAATGATAATAAAAAACACATCATGTATGACCCCACCCACCATGAAACAATAACCCCATGAAAATATTCATAATGACACACTATAAGGAGGAAAACATATATTAAAGATGGCGACATCGTATGAGGGATACAATAAAATAAGTATGTTGTGTTACATTGCATAACTCTTGAATTTTTGTGGTACGGACTTCCTTCTTTAAGATGGCTACTTTGGACATCAACCAATTCAGACATATTGGATCTTTCTACCCCCAATCTCTCACAAACACACCTAGCTTTGGAACTAAGTACCACACCCACCTTACTTTTGTTCCACACTTTGCCATTTTGAAGTATCACCTCTTGATCTTTTACTTCTCAGATCAAAGCTTGTAAAAAAAAACAGGACTGACCTTTTTCAAAGTGATGGGGAATTTTAATTCTAATGTAATCCTCTGCTTTAACAGATACCTCTCTACCCGTCTTACCTTTACTCTTACTACTATGCCAGTCCTGCACAGTAATCTGCACATGCAACACATTTTTTTTACCTTGTCTCCATCCATACATTTCTTTCCCATCCATTCCTTGTTCAAATGAGATCCAGATACTCTTCCCCTTAACAGCGAAAAAGGAGAAATCCCCATACTAATGTGTGGAGTCGTTCTCATTGCTCACAACAAATCCTAGATTACTTTCTCCTAACTTAGAACATTCACTAAAGCCAACTGTAACTGGTTTTTGATGATACAATTGACTCTTTCAACAAGGCTATTGCTGCAAGGGTAATACAACAACGTTTTTATATGCTTGACACCATTAGCTTCCAAAAACTACTTCATCTCTCTAGATACTAATTGGGGACCATTGTCAGTCACTAGTTTTTCTGGAAAACCTTCCCTGAATAACATATCCTGAAAAAAGTCAATGATCACACCAGTGTTGACGCTATTAACAAATTTCCACTCAGTCATTTAGACATATAGTCAACCAACATCAGTATATACTTGAGTGAACTTCCTAAGACACCAAAAGGCCTTGACACATCAAAAACCCAATTTGCACAGTGGCACCCCATTACTGGCCATAGGGTTAATAGGAGTTGGCACAGTAACTTGTGACTTGTGACTTGTCACTCAAAACACAGGCATTGCACTCGCACAATGCTCCACAGTTCTGTCAACACCTGGCCACCAAAAATCTTGATTAATCCTACGTTTCATGGCACGCATGCCAATATGTTTCTCATGGGCAAGTTTGAGAAATTTGGACTTACATTTCTGAGAAACTACTAAATGTTAACACCTCTGCAATATTCTATCAACCAGAGATAATTCACTAGCAGATCTCCAAAACAGAAGTAGACTTTCACCCATGTTTCTAGGTTTAGGCCACCGAATTGAGACAAACTTGATGACTTCTTGTAAAACCTTGTCTTAGTCAGTAGCTAACCTCCCCTCTTTTCCTCTGATAAAGCTCCGCATGTGACAGCATTACAGAGCACACAAATTCCAAATTATCTTCCACATATTCCTCATTTTTCAACCCACCATCCAATGGCAAATGTGAAAGACAATCAGCAGCAAAATTCCAAATCCTGGGAACACACTGTAACCCATATTGATATTCTTGCAGCCGGTATAGCCATTTGGCAATGCGGGGACTCACACTTCCACCTTTGCGTGTGCTAAATAATTTCACTACTGGTTTATGATCAGTACATAAAATGAAGTGATATCCGCACACAAAGTTACTGAAATACTGGACACCCAACCACAAACATACCGGACACCCAAATGCAGACCCAACGCTTCCTTTTCTATGGTGGAATACGTGGGTTCAGCCACTAGAGCAGTGGTCTTCAAACCTTTCAATGCTGAGCCCCCTAATTGAAAAAAAAAATCACCGGTCCCTCTCAGAATTTTTCACAATTATTCTATTAAATTGGCAATGTTTAAATATGTCTAGCCTGATTTAAACTTTGCAGTGAAGCTCTGTTACCATTTTAAAAATGCAATCAAATACATGATTGTCAATCATACTATACTGGTCAGGCAGGACTTACTAATGTGTAAAAGGATCCACAGTGTAATTATTAGAAATGGGGGTGGGGGTTTTGAAGAATATTTGGAGCCCCTTCCCTTTGACACATACTCCCAACTAGGATATAAATGACAAAAGATGTTAGTGATGTCCCTTTGCTAGGGTTGGGCGGAGTTCGCAGGGTTTTACTTCACAGAACTCAGCAAAGTGCGGGAAAAACTCCGCCACACTCCGTGGAGTTCCGCCAATGGCAGAGTCTATTAAGTCACGCTGCTTGCACTGATTTTTAGCACCGGGAGTTTGTCCTGCGCTGTAAAATCAGTGCGAACAGCACTATGCGTTGCGCCAGAGGGCGCTACTACTTTCTGCTGCTCGAGTAGACATTCTACTAGAGTGTCAGCTTCCTCAACGTGAGTGGCAGAATTCTCAATGCGAGCGGTTACGACTTGCCACGACCGCCCACGTTGAGAAGTCTGGCTGGGAGGAGGTCTAGTGCGCAATTTTTTCTCGCAAGTGATCGCCATTGTTGAGCCACTCTAGAGAGAAAACTCCGCCCTGCATCACTTTGCGGAGTTTTTCCGAACCAAAACCCATACCCTTTAGAGAGAGAGGCTTACTGCCACTCATTTGTTTCTGCTTAAAACGAAGCACTGTTATCAGCATAATGCTTCTTTTTGCCAGAGCCTGCCCCCCCCGGTATCACTTGCAGCCCCCCTCCCAGGAGGGCCCGCCCCCAAGTTTGAAGCTCCTAGCCCTAGAGGCAAATGCAATAATTTCTTCTTTGCAGTTACTTTTTTTCTTCATCAAGACGGCTGCCGCTCCCTGATTACTAGCATTGGTAGTGATGATGCACACATCATGGGAATCAAATGGTTTCAGAGGACAAGCAGAAACTCTATCTCTTTTGATTGACTCAAAAACTTCTTCACACTTGCAATCCTAAACAAAACTGGTAATTATTTTAGAAAATCACGCAAACAAGTAGTTTTACTAACGAATTATCAACAACCTTAGCGTAATATTCAATCAACCCAAGGGATGACTTCAGCTGATCTTTATACGTAAAAGCAGGTGCCTTCTTGATCACACTCAAGATCTCCATTTTGGGCTGTACACCCCTACCTGACATGGGATGACCCAACTAATACACTCCATTTTGACAGAATTTACACTTGTCCTTCCTTAAAGTCAAACCAGACACTTCAAGAATTTCCAATATTTTCCTCACTCTCTCATCGTGCTCACATTCTCCTTCATAAATTAAAATATGCTCCTGAATACACCTCGCCCCAAAATGTTCTTAAAAAGATTGTCCATCAATCTCTGAAACACCAAAGAGGCAGATACTAACCGAAACAGCATTTGTATAGAACGATGTGCCGCTTCTGGCGTCACAAATGATGTTAAATGCCTGGACTCCTCACATAACTCCACTTGGTGATACGCCAAAGACATGTCACGCGAAGTAAACGCCACAGCCACCTTAAGAGTGGCCAACAATTTGTTTATATTCAGAAGTGGTTGGCGATTGACCCAAGTGTTAGAGTTCAGGCCATGTAAATGTACACACAATCTTAGTGTCATATCTGATTTATTGCGCCAATACCACAGTTCCAAACCCTCCAATGTCTCAATAATTCCTGGAGCACACAATCTTTCCAACTCTGATTTCAGTTCCATCCTCAAATTAACCGGTACTCTGAGTACTTTATACACTACCGATCTGGCACTTTCAACAAAATGTGATGTTGGCACCCTTTCAACCTTCCAAGCCCATCAGTAAAAATCAGGATACATACTGACCCCCCCGACACTCATCTATGTTGCACACATCATTGTTACACAATTCGAGAAGCCTTTGTCTGGACAAAATTAGTTCAGGATGATTAAGATCCAGAATCATATCAAGATATCCTTGTTCATTCCAACCCAGTAAATTTGACCCATCCTTAGCCGAATATATGGGATCTTTGGTAATCTTGTTGTCAAAACCAGAAATGGCATCATCAAATTGGCCTATAACTTCTACCTCTTTTCCTCCAAATGCAAAAATCGTAATGTGTGAATCCTTGAGACATGAATTTTTGAACTTGGAAAATTCGGTCTCCTCAATCAAAGTGAAAGGTGGTGCTGTTATTCTCTCCATGGTGATGCCACACACAAATTATGCAAGTAGAAAATATTCCGAAAAGAATGCTCCAAATATACTGAGGAAGACATGGCCTGCTAATTCCACACGTTCACACAAGTGGCAGCGGCCGGTAACTAATGCAGTGTTTCTGACTATAATTTTACTCAGGGATTGGTCCTCAATGAAATGCATGCTGAATTGCTTTTTAAGACGTTCAAATTCATCATATTTATAATGTTTTACCATTGGCCCACATAAAGAAACCCAACGCTGAAAGATTCAATACAGTTGCTTACTAGTTTAGTGGTTGATGGAACTGACACAACTAACAATAGTCTGCAGAAACCAGTGATAAGATGGCTGCTCACTTGTTGATACAATCATGGGAATGGTGCACAAAGATTGCAAAAATTTCACATTGGCCACTGTCTTTGTGTTTGCTCCATTTAAGGCCTTTCCTTGCCCACACCACAACTTCTATTCACATGGTGCATGAATTGCCCAACGCTGCAATATTGCCGCCACATCGGCAGGACACTACATTCTTTTGTTTTGATGGCCGATAGGCATGCACATGCATATTAGTATCTCAGTCTCGCGTGCAACTCTCCTTACGACTGTGGGGCCCAGCTGAGCCCAGTAACACGTGCACTCACCCTATTCCTGGCAAAACAGTTTTTACAGACTTCATAGCTACAGGACTGCAATCCACAACAGTTCACAGCAAGGCCGGAAGCGCAACCGCAGGCACAATTAGGTGATAACTGGCTCACTGGATACCGGAAGACATGCACTGATCCGCAAGACCAGAAATGAGCCAGCACAACATCAGCCAGCCCGAATCATGACTAGGCAGAGCCGCATGCAGGGTGGCTTCAGTGCTGCACAACTCGTGGCCATTGAAAAGACAACACTAGTCAATTATGTGCTCTTCAAGTTTAATCCATCTGACAGCACCAATGGTCAGGCAGCAACTGCCACCTTGGAATCTCCATATTACACCACCAACATTCTATCCCTGAACATTCCAATACTCCAATACCCAACAGAAGGCAGGTAAGAGGACAAGGGCCACATCATCCTCTGACTATGAAGTTGCCATGCGGCGCATCAAGAGGTCCTGAACCCGTGCCTGGAACGATTCACCCAAGGCAAGTGAGACCTGACGAATCAGGGAGCGCACCCACTGACTTAAGCTCACTGTAGTAGGCTTCTTGAAATAGGAATTTGAAGACCTGAACTCCGTAGTTTTATACAGGTAGGTGAGCAGAGGTCTATGGACACTAAGAGAATTAAGAGATCCTCCTTTGCCCCAATAATCTGGGTAGAAAATCAGCAGGATAATCTTCTGGGACACATGGAACTGTGAGAAAACCTTAGAAGTGAATGTTGCAGCAGGTGTGGCACAGCCCTGTAGGGTAAAATGCTCAAATAACAGTCAGAAACCATCAAGGAACCCAGTTCTCCCAATTAGCAGGCTGCAGTAATAGTCACCAGAAAGGCAAACTTACCAGATAGAAAAGGAGCAGATTTGAGAGGTACAAAGGGAGGTCCCAAGAGACCCCACAGAAGTAAAGGAAGATCCCTAGTGGCAAAGAAGAGTGGATTATGACTTGCGGACATTGAATTGCTGTGCAAACATTGATTCACTCTCGATATCGGTGTGTGCAACGCAGTGATAACCACTTTCTTTTTGGGTTTTTTACGGGGGACCCCTCCGTGCCCTTCTGCCCCTTTGTTGTATTCCTCTTAGGGTGTCCATAAACGGGCTTTCCAATATCATGTCCTTATATAGGCACAATTCGCCCTGCCCTTATATAGGCATAAAATCCCAGCCCTTATTTAGGCATTAAACCGTGCACTCAAAATACAGGCATGGTCTCTGACATCCATCCACCCTAACGTCACAACGAGTTCATGAAGAACAGACCCTTAGGCTGCGGGAGTTTCCCTAGCCCAGGACTATTGATTTCTTCAAGGCCTCATATATTATGCATGAACCATTATTCCTTAGGGGTTCATTCATGACGTCTTTCGCTGTCCAATTCACGTCAATGCTAACATTGTGAGGTACTTCTAAGGTATAAATATACCTTCCCTAGCCCCTGTAAATCAGAGGAGACCTCGACTTCAGAGGAGCCCGTATCCCGGCCTGACGCACTGAGAAGACGCTGTCATCCCTGCACGCAGAGAGTCCCGCTTCCAGTGATCTGACTTCCCTTGCGGGGTGTTGGAGTTCGAGTCTGGCAAAGAGATTCCTACCTCTCTCATTCTTCAGGTATGGAGCTGATAAGAACCTAGAGGGACTCTTGGCATACTAGGCATACCATACTTAACATACTCTTAGTATACCATAGTAAGGAATACTTCACCTACTTCATACCTCTCCCTACACCTAGGATTAGGTTAGGTACATTGGGGTAGAACTAGATTAGAAACGCATCGTATGAGTACTCGCATTTTTAGCTCATGTTATTTATGTATGTGAATATACGCTAAAAAATAATGCTATCGCAGTATTATTTATTTCTACTGCTCACCCTGTACATTATTTATCTCGCATACTGTCTTGTGATCGTAGCAGCACATTTAACTTACACCAGAAACAAGACTGTTCAATAAATCCTTTTATTGAAAACAACCGTCTATTTCTTTCTGTGTAAACTTGGAGAAAACTAAGCATGCACGATTGAGCTGAGTGAAATAGTTATCTATTGTTTCCTAGACTCTGGGACACGTTCTGATTGTAAAGGGAAACATAGTGGTCATGTTTTGCGGCTGCCAGAAACTACTCCCTTCTTGTTGTCAAGGAGTTTCTAGTGGCCTCTGAGCTAGCTGGCACAAGTAATTAAGTTTAATATACTCGATAGGGACATACTGACCTTAGTCCTATGTCAAACCTATAGGATATATTATTCCAATGCGCAGAGCCTATTAGGGAATAGGAGCTACACTACATGGCGCCCAACGGTTTGGTAAGGCGGTAATTCAACGTTAGATACTGAGTAACTCAGCCGTGCTTTTTTCTCTCAAGGACCCCTACCCATATACTCCAAAAGACATCTGGAGTGGGCAGGGTTTAGTATCCGCCACGGCTACATAGGGAAGTACCCTATATATTAGCTGTTTGGCTTGCTCAACGTTGAAGGATACAGTGTTCCAAAATATTGTGCACCTTATCTTTGTTTCCTTGAAACTTGTTCTACATTTTTCAAACAACAAAATGCCTGACAATGACAATAACACCAAAAACGGTGGAGCTGCGGCTGATCAAGCCCAAGCAGCAGTTTTTAACTTTACAGGTTTAAATGAAACCGAGGAGGGTGTTATAGACATCCCTCAAAACTTAAGAAGAGCCATAACTCTAAAACTTATAAAACATGGCCTACCGCCAAGAGGAGGTAGAGCAGTTTTCGTGATAGAGGCACATGAATCCTTTCAGACAGAGGTATTCTATTCATGGGTAATACTTCCTGAATGCAATCCAATAACACAGACATTTCACTTCTACAAAGAAGATGATCTACCAGAGGAATACATTCCTTTCGAGGATATTGAAATTCCATTAACATACCAGGAGCATCAGCTCTGGTTTAAAGGCGCCCTAAAACATCACAAAAACATTACTAGGCTCGGTCCACTAGGTAGACCAGGAGCAACATGGCCGATTTTAGTCGAGCTACACACCTCATCCTGACATTGAAGAGATGTCAGATGAGGATTTACTTACTCAACTCACAGAGTTAATAAAAATCTACAGACAATTGGTCCAATATGTCATGCGGACTCTCACAGTCCAACCACCATTCACACTGCAAAATCAGACCCCTCATCAGGGGACTACTCTAAAAATTACACCACAGACTCTCAACTCAGTCATGGGTAAAATGCCCACAAAACGTGAGCAAATTCCATTTTGGATAGCTAAAAAAATTACTCAAATCAAAGCAGTATTTCCAAATACTAGCCCGTATGAGAAACACAGACTCCTAACAATCAGTTTACCAATGGGGATCACACCACAACTGGAAGACTGCACCACTTGGGGCTCAGTCTTTGCTGCCATCTATACTAAAACACATGGCATTCCGTCAATTGCGGTAATACCTGATGTCCTAAAACAAATTCAAAACGAATACGGGGCAGAGCCTGCTCTAAATTTAGGTATGAAATTACTGAAAAATTTCGACCAGGTCTCAACAATAATATTATCTAATATTAAAGGGGAGGCAGCAGCAGTGGCGATCCGACAAAAATTGAGGGAATTCGATGTTACAGAACATCAAACTGAGCTACCCAGAATAATAGAACAATCTTATGCAGAATTAGGCAGAGATAGTTTGGGTGGAAGACCAGTGAAGCCGAAACTATCTGAAAGTCCTGGGAAGGACTCAATTAAACAAACTCCTACATCTTCAAAAGGAGCCCTCTGAAAGGAGGTATAACCTCAGGAATAGGGATAATTTGAGAAAACCTGACAGGTATCAAGATACTGATACACGTTCCTCTCGTCCCTTTCAGATCTCATCACAGACTTCGGAAAGAAGAGGACGGACGGAACACAGAGAAGAACGCGTGAAATCGAAAGACGACAAACACGCTCCAAAACTAAGGCTAAACCTCAATTCTCCAAAAAGAAAGTAGCAGGTCTAAAGATTAGACATGCCGAGAATACTGAGAACACAACTCAAGAACGGAGAATGGGCTCAGACCATGCTGGACAGTGCAGCAGAAGTCACAATAGTTCGCCAGAACGTGAAGGAACTTCTGGAGATAGTGGACTTGAATGAGTACATCACAGTAGAGACTGTAGACACCAGGGTTAGTACTCCACAAAAGTTATATGAAATAACACCCCGGATGGAGGGAGACAAACCTAGACAGGTGAAAGCACTTTTTTGGGAAAGACTATCAAAGGGCTATGACATACTTCTAGCAGAAAAGGACTGGCCACCACAATTTGTCAGGGAGTGCCCACATGGCGAGGACATTATTATGCCTGCCTTCTCCAACCATATTCCAATTCACTTACAATATACATATGCCAGGAAATGGGCAGTAGCCCAGGCTCCAGCATTATATAAAAATCATGTAGGATGGGATGAGGACTCACCTCACCATAAAATACATTTAAAAAATGAACCTACTGCACAAAGGCAGTACCCAATAAAGCAAGAAGCTAAAAAACAGGTCAGATCAACTTGAATACCAAGGGGTGATTGAAACATGCACCTCCTCAATGAACAATCCTTTGTTTCCTGTCTCCAAACCAGACAATACATATCGTCTAGTTTTGGACTACAGGCACCTAAACACTTGTTCTAAAACTTTTGCAGTGCAAAATGCACATAGCACAGCATTAATGAATAACATTGTGCGTAAAAAATATAAAACAACATTAGACATCTCAAATGGTTTCTTTTGTCAAAACATAGCACCTGAAAGCAGGTACTTAACAGCATTCTCCATAATGGGGACCCAGCGTCACTTTTGTCGACTCCCACAAGGGTTCAAGAATAGCCCCGGTTTATTCTCAGCGAGGGTAATGGAGTTACTACAAATTTATGACAATGAGGCATTGTCCTATGTCGATGACATTTATCTGACAGACGATGACCTGGACAAAAACTTGAACAGGGTGAGTACCATTATATTGGGTTTCGCCTCTGAGGGCTACAAGTTCAACTTTAAAAAGTCCAGAATTGCCCATCTCAATGTCCTATTTCTAGGATATGAGCTTTCAAGTGAAGGCAAGAGCTTGGCAGCTAACTTTTTAGAAAAGTGTGCGCTGCTCCAACCTCCAAAGACGCTAAAAAACTTACAATCCATCCTGGGTTTCCTAAATTTTGGAAGAACATACATTCTAAACTACGCAGAAAGGGTTAAACCTCTCTACGCATTAATCAAACCTGATTTCTCGATCAGAAACTGGACACAAGAACATACAGAAATCTTGCGTTCACTACAAGCTAACATGTTAGCAACAAATCACTTACAAACACGCGTAAGTCAACGCAATTTGGTGATCCGAATAATTTCGGGTCATTGCGGATTCACCTACTTAACTTTCAACGAGGGTGAGAAAATACCAATAGCGTACAAATCTCATTTGTACACACAAGCGGAAATGCGCTTCAGTTCAACTGAAAAAATTCTAACAGCAGTTCAAACCGCTGTAGCAAAAGAAAGAGCCTTAGCCCAAGGGAAACGCATTATTGTCGTCACCCCAGTACCAGCTTTAGAAGCGGTTACAAAAGCGAGCATCCCAAATGCTAAAGCATTACATCCGAGATGGATACAATGGGTTAATTCTCTTGCTGCAACAGATGTTGAATATGTTTTTGATCCAGATTTAAAAACACAAGCATTCCTGCAGTATGAACATGAATGTCCTCTGCCTACTGAAATTCTGCCTCTCGATCAGTACGAATTTATAATTTACACTGACGGATCCGCACAACCCGCAATCGGGAGTAAGCAAGCTTACAGTGCAGCGTGTGCAATCGTTAAAGGTCGCATGCGAAATGGCATCTTCAGACCTATGGTCACAAAGACGCAGTCTCTAGGAGATTGTACAGCTCAGCGAGCTGAACTACAAGCATTCAAACTGGCACTTGAAACTACAGATCGCGAATTCCCCACACTAATAGTGTGCGATTCTTTTTATTGTGTACAGTCGTATAATGAATATATACAAAACTGGCTTGAAAATGGTTTCAAAGATGCGAAAGGTGGCACAATAAAGCACAAAATGCTTTGGGAACAAGTAGTTCAGTTGAAAAACGAACTACCAAAGGCTCACGTGATCCACACACTGAGTCATCAATGTGATGGCGTTCACGTTGCAGGGAATTCATTGGCTGATGAAGCCGCAAAGGGGGCTGTGCAAACGGCTTCCGTAGCTGCGATCACTCGTTCAAAAACAAAAATAGACAGTGAGATAATGTTGGCTGTCAAAGCTTCAAGCAAAGGCAGCAGTGCAGCGTTACCAAAAAAGTTTCCACTCAAGTACTCTTATGTAATTGATGCGAATAACGTTCCTTTTGCTCGAATCCCTGGAGTGGGGGATAGGGTAATTCCAAACAAGGAACGCAGATTAGGACTAATCCTAGCAGCACATGAAGGGATAGCTTCTGCCCATGCAGGTGTTTCAGCAACAGTATCTTTACTCAAGCAAAGATATTGGTGGCCTGGCATTCGGAAATAAACTAAAAACTATGTTTTAGAATGCGATATTTGCCAACAGATGAAAGTCTCAACAGTGAAACGTCCTGCGCAGACACCCCTGTTAATTTCAGACAAACCATTAGCTTGTGTTTACCTGGACCACTGCGGTCCCTTGCACAGGGACGGTAACTATAAATATATCATGGTTGCAGTGGATTCATGCTCTAGGTTCCTATGGTTATGGCCTCCGCGCTCAGCTGACGCTCGAACTGTTATAAAAGATTTGCGAGTCTTTATCGGCATATACGCAATAGGCACGCTACATTCTGACCAGGGTCCTGCGTTTAGCTCTAGGGCTTACAAAGACGCCATGGCCAGTCTGGGCGTTGCATTGCGGTACTCCTCTCCATTCCATCCTGAGGGAAATTCGGTTGTGGAAAGGAAAAACCGGGACATAAAGCAGTCTATAACAGCTAGAGTATTAGGTTCGGGTGATGGGTGGGTCGAACACCTTAGTGGGGTTCAACGTGCTTTAAACAACCTGCCAAGAAGTTCTCTAGGGGGGGTCACTCCATATGAGGTCCTATTTGGGACAAGAATGTGGGTGCCAGACCTTCAACATGTAGGCACAGTGGTGGAAAATAAACCCTTTGATATCAAAGATCGTTTGCCCTTCTGCCCCTTGACACCCTGCTGATGGGCACTTCGCCACATAAAATTGCAGCAGTGTTTAAATAGGCATTGCCGTGCAGGCGGCAAAATGCCCATCGTCAAGAATGATGTGGCTGAAAGTCCACATACTGTGGATTATCAGCTGACGATTGTGAAAATTCTTACATAACTGGGTCACTAAGTGAACAACAGCAGTCACAGATTCTTTGGACACTATGTAGGAAACTACAACTGGCTGCCCACTGAGCCTCCAACAAGTAAGGAGCAGTGGCGGCTGGTGACATTTGAAAGTGGTGAAGCGTAAAATTATTGCCGTACTGCACTATGGCGAGCGATCTTTGCGAGCGAGCCCACACAACTTAAGGGGAGGATCGGGGGGGTTCTCCCCCCGTGAACATTTTGAAATAAAGAGTGGACAAATGGTGCATTTTCAAGCAAACTTGAGGAAGCAGGAAGGTTAATAAAGCAATACGATTGCAATATTTATCATTTAAGAAATTGCCAATTTTTATAAGTTATAGAGGACAATCTTTGCGTATTTTACCAGCAGAGTGCCCGCGCTTTTACTAAATGTCTTGAAGAAAGTCACATTTTCACCCTTCCCACTGGCTACCTGGAAGGTTTCAGATACATAGCACTCTGGTCAACAGCCTCAGGTAATTAATACTCCAAGGCCAGCCCATGGTACCCACTACCGAAAGATCACTCACAGTTGCCAGTAGTGCAAGACATACATGAGCTATACCAGCAGACTTACTCCTGAAAACCCTATCCATGACCAGTATTGTAAGCCCATCACAGTCAATATTAAAAAATACAGACAGGTCTATTTCAATATTATTATTACTCCAGCAGACAACATTTGGTCTATGAGAGGGGGTTGGGGGTATCACAAATTCAAAACACCAGACTGACCCTGTTCAATAGGGGTGCCGTGATGCTGCACTATTCCTGGCTACGGCAGGTGCAGGGGTGGCTTTGTGGGGTCCAGGCACGGGGCCCTTGTCTCCGATGCAGCAGGGCTGTGTATGTTCTCATAACCCCCCAGCCCACCAGTCCACCCACCATCCCCCCGGCCCCCACCCCAGTGTGAACACAAACTTCGGACACAGCATTCCTCCATCAACTAAGGCTTCAACTACTTAATCACACGCTTCAAATTCACTTCTTAGAAATACATAATTCATATTTAATTATTTTAGCACCGTGCATCACTATCACTGGCCTCTTATATAAAGAGGTAAATACCGCTCTCGTTAAATATCGACCCCGCTGGGGGCAGTATTAACTTAGTGAGGTCAATTCCTTCCATGCCTGGTTCTGCACCTCGGAATGTAGGACAACCCAATAATATTGCACGTGTTATCTCGTTCCAAGTTGCAGCACTCAGGACACTGACGTTTTTTCCTGCTCAAATTCTGCCAGGGGCTACCTGTAAAAACATGTGCAGGAAAAAAGGGTGACATTTGCGCACAACTTGTTACACTGATTTGGGCGCAAACTTCTGCTGCCCCCAGAATCGGAACCCTCTTGGAACGAGGTGCAAAGCGACTGAAAAGCGAAGCCTAACCAATTAACTGATGGTGCTGTAATAAGCAACTTAAAAACCCATCTCACGGAAAAACATGTACAGATCAACAGCAAAGTTAATGACATTTGTGAGAAGAGAGACTTCGTCAATACGCAGAGTCTGTCAGCAGGTGAGGGTTCCCATTTCAGGTGTATTATTTAAAGCCTTTTGGCATTTCAGGAAAGGAAAAAGAGTCGAACTGAACCACTCTAAGGACACAATATAATACATCTGTTCGTCACGGGAGCAAAGTCAACAGCGCACGTCCATTGGCTTGACCGGGCAGTGAACAGCTTAAATCTTCATTTAGTGGCATGACGTTGCCGCAGTGCAAAGCCAGATTTCTTGTATATTAGCATGACGTCACAGCTGTAAGCAGCAGAACTTATTGTACATTTGGAATACGTCACAGGCTGAATGAAGAGTGCAAATTCATTATGCTAGGCTGCGATGTCACAGAATGTGAAATACTTGCGCGGGGGTGGGGGGAGGGTTTTAAAATAAAAAGAAAACTTACCTGACCGGGCCCGCGCCGCCTCTGCTCCTGGGTCGGGGTCCCGCGTTCTTCTGAACAGGAACAGGCATGCTGCAGCTCCCTCCCCTCCTGTAAGCCAATCACAACGCTGCAATGGCAGCGTTGTGATTGGTGCGGAGTCCCGGACGGCGCCCAGCCGGGCACTAGTAGGGAGGCCATTTTCTCTATGTAGGCTGCATGCAGCCTACAGAGAGAAAATGTAGAGTGCACATGACTGCTTTGGTCGGCCCCAGGGCCAACCAAGCAGTCAGGGCACTCAGAGTGGTGCAAGCCACTCCTCCCCGACCCGCCCGCCCCCAACCAGGCATACGCTCCCACCCGCCCCCAACCAGGCATACCTCTGCCATCTGCTGTCACGCAGTGCGAGAAGCAGAAAATAAAATGGTATTTAAAATACCATTTTATTTTCTGCTTCTCGCACTGCGAGAAAGCAGTGGGGCAACACTCCAACGCCCTAATGGAGGGCTGCCACTGGTAAGGAGTCAATCATTCCAGTAACCAAGCCCTCAGGAAATCTCAGAATGGAATGGATCACAAGAATGAGGGTGAAGCCCTGATCATTGCATCAGACAGCAAAATAGGTCCAGTATTTGAAAAAGCAGGAGACGATAGATGTATGCCACGATGCCTGAATGTTAAGGCTTACTTCCATGAAACAATTCCACTTCTTTCAACCAACCCTTTCAACATCAAAGCTGTTATGAGAAGATAGTGTAGAGATGCAGAGGAACAGCAGAGGTCCACAGAGTAGAAGGAAAGAGTGGCAGTTGGACCGGGGCACCTGGAGGCAAATGGAGGAAAGGAGGAAAACTTACTGCTTTCCATGCAGACCACATGGCCGACATGGTACCACCAAAAGCACCATCACTGCCACACCCCATAAATCTTTTGCTGAAGCTTTGGGAGGAGGAGGAGTAGTGGTGAGGAAAATAGAACCCAGAAAGGCTGAGGGAAGGACATGGCATCCACCCTCATGTCTTACACACCAGGTCTCTATACAAAACTGAGAAAGGAGGGCATTGGTCGGGGATGCAGAGTTCCAACCAAGGGAGATGACTGACAGCAGCTGAATTGCCTTTCTGCAGCATGGCCTAAGTGACTGCTGATAGAAAGATCCTCCTGAGCAGGTCTGCCAATGCACAGTCTCGTTCTAGGAAATTAGAGACCCAAATGGAAGAAAAGAGATGAGTCTCTGTCCAAAAACAGAGCTCCACTGTCATCAAAGCCATTAAGGACCACCTTGTGCCCAACTGACAACTCACATGCGCTTTTGACACCTCGTTGTCCATATTAATCAGGACAACCTTGCCCTGCAAGTGATGGGCAAACCCCAGAAGAGCTCCGAAAATGGTCAAAGTTCCTCCTAATGTGAGGAATGGAGAACACTGCATTGCATCCAAGGCCTGTGCATTTTCAGGCCCTCCAAGGCAACCCCTTTGTGGTAAGACCAACTACAGCCACAACAGACAGAGGGATCCCCAACTGCAGTGTACCTGAACAAACTAATCCAAGTCTTCACCAGAAAGTGTGTCTCATAATCCATACCCTAGGATCCAGTAGAGATAATCAATGTTACAGCAGGGGCTTCAAATGAAAATAGGCCCAAGGCACCAATACCCTCATGGCAGCCAACAGGCTCAACAAACCACCACCAACCTGGTGGCAGCCATGAATCCCTGGCCCCTAAGCAAACGAAGGCTGCCAGATAGTCTGTACACTGTCCTCCTCTACTCTGGAAGGAAAGCAGAACACATGTCTGTTCTGAACAGAGCTCCAACAAAAAGTCTACCACTTTCTGTTTACTGGTGCTACCTAACAAACCCGACTTAACTGTCTTGAATGATGATGCCATATCAGAGCTGGGCAGCACTGTGCAGGCCCTAAAGATAGTCACAAGCCGACCACACACATTAGAAGTGTAGAGACAACTGGTGAAACAAAGCAACCTAGCAGTGAAGAGGCCTACAACAGCACCAGCCCTACCTCAGCTATGGCAACTTAGTGGGGTAGATTGCCACACGCATCAAATGACCAGCCTGCTGAGCACAGGACAGGAACTCAAGTAAGTCAAGATTAAAGAAACAAAAACACTCACTACCCTGCTGCTGTGTTTTGACTGAAACTGTATTCATGGGGTTAATGTATTTGAGGGGAGACAGAAAAAACAATTGGTACCCTGAGCACAGGATAGCAAATCAAGTAAGTCAAGATTAAAGAAACAAAAACACTCACCACCCTGTTGCTGTGTTTGACTGAAGCTGCAATCGTGGGTTTAACGTTTCTGTGTGGAGACAGAAAAAATAATGGTACCCTGGGAGCATAGGGAATTTTTACTGGTAGGTAGGGCTTAGCAATAAAAAGGGAAGAAAGACTCAGGATCTATTATCAGATTGGTACACAGACAAACCAGGTTTCTAGGAAAGATTTAAGTGTCTCGCAGTGAGGCTCACCTCACAGAAAATAAGGACTGCAACAACGAAAATGGATATGGGTGTAATTGGTTCAGCAGAGGATGCCACAGACCTATGCGTAGAAATGGACATGTCTGTTTGTCAATTAAATCTGTCCTCTAGAAGAACGTTTTGTAATAATTTATTACCATTGATCAAAGCTGAATCATAACTACTAGAGAATGAACACCTCTATGTATGTGAATATACGCTAAAAAATAATGCTATCGCAGTATTATTTATTTCTACTGCTCACCCTGTACATTATTTATCTCGCATACTGTCTTGTGATCGTAGCAGCACATTTAACTTACACCAGAAACAAGACTGTTCAATAAATCCTTTTATTGAAAACAACCGTCTATTTCTTTCTGTGTAAACTTGGAGAAAACTAAGCATGCACGATTGAGCTGAGTGAAATAGTTATCTATTGTTTCCTAGACTCTGGGACACGTTCTGATTGTAAAGGGAAACATAGTGGTCATGTTTTGCGGCTGCCAGAAACTACTCCCTTCTTGTTGTCAAGGAGTTTCTAGTGGCCTCTGAGCTAGCTGGCACAAGTAATTAAGTTTAATATACTCGATAGGGACATACTGACCTTAGTCCTATGTCAAACCTATAGGATATATTATTCCAATGCGCAGAGCCTATTAGGGAATAGGAGCTACACTACATGGCGCCCAACGGTTTGGTAAGGCGGTAATTCAACGTTAGATACTGAGTAACTCAGCCGTGCTTTTTTCTCTCAAGGACCCCTACCCATATACTCCAAAAGACATCTGGAGTGGGCAGGGTTTAGTATCCGCCACGGCTACATAGGGAAGTACCCTATATATTAGCTGTTTGGTTTGCTCAACGTTGAAGGATACAGTGTTCCAAAATATTGTGCACCTTATCTTTGTTTCCTTGAAACTTGTTCTACATTTTTCAAACAACAAAATGCCTGACAATGACAATAACACCGAAAACGGTGGAGCTGCGGCTGATCAAGCCCAAGCAGCAGTTTTTAACTTTACAGGTTTAAATGAAACCGAGGAGGGTGTTATAGACATCCCTCAAAACTTAAGAAGAGCCATAACTCTAAAACTTATAAAACATGGCCTACCGCCAAGAGGAGGTAGAGCAGTTTTCGTGATAGAGGCACATGAATCCTTTCAGACAGAGGTATTCTATTCATGGGTAATACTTCCTGAATGCAATCCAATAACACAGACATTTCACTTCTACAAAGAAGATGATCTACCAGAGGAATACATTCCTTTCGAGGATATTGAAATTCCATTAACATACCAGGAGCATCAGCTCTGGTTTAAAGGCACCCTAAAACATCACAAAAACATTACTAGGCTCGGTCCACTAGGTAGACCAGGAGCAACATGGCCGATTTTAGCCGGCTACACACCTCATCCTGACATTGAAGAGATGTCAGATGAGGATTTACTTACTCAACTCACAGAGTTAATAAAAATCTACAGACAATTGGTCCAATATGTCATGTGGACTCTCACAGTCCAACCACCATTCACACTGCAAAATCAGACCCCTCATCAGGGGACTACTCTAAAAATTACACCACAGACTCTCAACTCAGTCATGGGTAAAATGCCCACAAAACGTGAGCAAATTCCATTTTGGATAGCTCAAAAAATTACTCAAATCGAAGCAGTATTTCCAAATACTAGCCCATCTGAGAAACACAGACTCCTAACAATCAGTTTACCAATGGGGATCACACCACAACTGGAAGACTGCACCACTTGGGGCTCAGTCTTTGCTGCCATCTATACTAAAACACATGGCATTCCGTCAATTGCGGTAATACCTGATGTCCTAAAACAAATTCAAAACGAATACGGGGCAGAGCCTGCTCTAAATTTAGGTATGAAATTACTGAAAAATTTCGACCAGGTCTCAACAATAATATTATCTAATATTAAAGGGGAGGCAGCAGCAGTGGCGATCCGACAAAAATTGAGGGAATTCGATGTTACAGAACATCAAACTGAGCTACCCAGAATAATAGAACAATCTTATGCAGAATTAGGCAGAGATAGTTTGGGTGGAAGACCAGTGAAGCCGAAACTATCTGAAAGTCCTGGGAAGGACTCAATTAAACAAACTCCTACATCTTCAAAAAGAAGTGGGAATCTAATAAACAAAATTCAAACGAGAAACGTTCTCAATCCCGAGGTAGGTCTCCTCAAAAGGAGCCCTCTGAAAGGAGGTATAACCTCAGGAATAGGGATAATTTGAGAAAACCTGACAGGTATCAAGATACTGATACATGTTCCTCTCGGTCCCTTTCAGATCTCATCACAGACTTCGAAAGAAGAGGACGGACGGAACACAGAGAAGAACGCGTGAAATCGAAAGACGACAAACACGCTCCAAAAACTAAGGCTAAACCTCAATTCTCCAAAAAGAAAGTAGCAGGTCTAAAGATTAGACATGCCGAGAATACTGAGAACACAACTCAAGAACGGAGAATGGGCTCAGACCATGCTGGACAGTGCAGCAGAAGTCACAATAGTTCGCCAGAACGTGAAGGAACTTCTGGAGATAGTGGACTTGAATGAGTACATCACAGTAGAGACTGTAGACACCAGGGTTAGTACTCCACAAAAGTTATATGAAATAACACCCCGGATGGAGGGAGACAAACCTAGACAGGTGAAAGCACTTTTTTGGGAAAGACTATCAAAGGGCTATGACATACTTCTAGCAGAAAAGGACTAGCCACCACAATTTGTCAGGGAGTGCCCACATGGCGAGGACATTATTATGCCTGCCTTCTCCAACCATATTCCAATTCACTTACAATATACATATGCCAGGAAATGGGCAGTAGCCCAGGCTCCAGCATTATATAAAAATCATGTAGGATGGGATGAGGACTCACCTCACCATAAAATACATTTAAAAAATGAACCTACTGCACAAAGGCAGTACCCAATAAAGCAAGAAGCTAAAAAACAGGTCAGATCAACTTGAATACCAAGGGGTGATTGAAACATGCACCTCCTCAATGAACAATCCTTTGTTTCCTGTCTCCAAACCAGACAATACATATCGTCTAGTTTTGGACTACAGGCACCTAAACACTTGTTCTAAAACTTTGCAGTGCAAAATGCACATAGCACAGCATTAATGAATAACAATGTGCGTAAAAAATATAAAACAACATTAGACATCTCAAATGGTTTCTTTTGTCAAAACATAGCACCTGAAAGCAGGTACTTAACAGCATTCTCCATAATGGGGACCCAGCGTCACTTTTGTCGACTCCCACAAGGGTTCAAGAATAGCCCCGGTTTATTCTCAGCGAGGGTAATGGAGTTACTACAAATTTATGACAATGAGGCATTGTCCTATGTCGATGACATTTATCTGACAGACGATGACCTGGACAAACACTTGAACAGGGTGAGTACCATTATATTGGGTTTCGCCTCTGAGGGCTACAAGTTCAACTTTAAAAAGTCCAGAATTGCCCATCTCAATGTCCTATTTCTAGGATATGAGCTTTCAAGTGAAGGCAAGAGCTTGGCAGCTAACTTTTTAGAAAAGTGTGCGCTGCTCCAACCTCCAAAGACGCTAAAAACTTACAATCCATCCTGGGTTTCCTAAATTTTGGAAGAACATACATTCTAAACTACGCAGAAAGGGTTAAACCTCTCTACGCATTAATCAAACCTGATTTCTCGATCAGAAACTCGACACAAGAACATACAGAAATCTTGCGTTCACTACAAGCTAACATGTTAGCAACAAATCACTTACAAACACGCGTAAGTCAACGCAATTTGGTGATCCGAATAATTTCGGGTCAATGCGGATTCACCTACTTAACTTTCAACGAGGGTGAGAAAATACCAATAGCGTACAAATCTCATTTGTACACACAAGCGGAAATGCGCTTCAGTTCAACTGAAAAAATTCTAACAGCAGTTCAAACCGCTGTAGCAAAAGAAAGAGCCTTAGCCCAAGGGAAACGCATTATTGTCGTCACCCCAGTACCAGCTTTAGAAGCGGTTACAAAAGCGAGCATCCCAAATGCTAAAGCATTACATCCGAGATGGATACAATGGGTTAATTCTCTTGCTGCAACAGATGTTGAATATGTTTTTGATCCAGATTTAAAAACACAAGCATTCCTGCAGTATGAACATGAATGTCCTCTGCCTACTGAAATTCTGCCTCTCGATCAGTACGAATTTATAATTTACACTGACGGATCCGCACAACCCGCAATCGGGAGTAAGCAAGCTTACAGTGCAGCGTGTGCAATCGTTAAAGGTCGCATGCGAAATGGCATCTTCAGACCTATGGTCACAAAGACGCAGTCTCTAGGAGATTGTACAGCTCAGCGAGCTGAACTACAAGCATTCAAACTGGCACTTGAAACTACAGATCGCGAATTCCCCACACTAATAGTGTGCGATTCTTTTTATTGTGTACAGTCGTATAATGAATATATACAAAACTGGCTTGAAAATGGTTTCAAAGATGCGAAAGGTGGCACAATAAAGCACAAAATGCTTTGGGAACAAGTAGTTCAGTTGAAAAACGAACTACCAAAGGCTCACGTGATCCACGCACTGAGTCATCAACGTGATGGCGTTCACGTTGCAGGGAATTCATTGGCTGATGAAGCCGCAAAGGGGGCTGTGCAAACGGCTTCCGTAGCTGCGATCACTCGTTCAAAAACAAAAATAGACAGTGAGATAATGTTGGCTGTCAAAGCTTCAAGCAAAGGCAGCAGTGCAGCGTTACCAAAAAAGTTTCCACTCAAGTACTCTTATGTAATTGATGCGAATAACGTTCCTTTTGCTCGAATCCTTGGAGTGGGGGATAGGGTAATTCCAAACAAGGAACGTAGATTAGGACTAATCCTAGCAGCACATGAAGGGATAGCTTCTGCCCATGCAGGTGTTTCAGCAACAGTATCTTTACTCAAGCAAAGATATTGGTGGCCTGGCATTCGGAAACAAACTAAAAACTATGTTTTAGAATGCGATATTTGCCAACAGATGAAAGTCTCAACAGTGAAACGTCCTGCGCAGACACCCCTGTTAATTTCAGACAAACCATTAGCTTGTGTTTACCTGGACCACTGCGGTCCCTTGCACAGGGACGGTAACTATAAATATATCATGGTTGCAGTGGATTCATGCTCTAGGTTCCTATGGTTATGGCCTCCGCGCTCAGCTGACGCTCGAACTGTTATAAAAGATTTGCGAGTCTTTATCAGCATATACGCAATAGGCACGCTACATTCTGACCAGGGTCCTGCGTTTAGCTCTCGGGCTTACAAAGACGCCATGGCCAGTCTGGGCGTTGCATTGCGGTACTCCTCTCCATTCCATCCTGAGGGAAATTCGGTTGTGGAAAGGAAAAACCGGGACATAAAGCAGTCTATAACAGCTAGAGTATTAGGTTCGGGTGATGGGTGGGTCGAACACCTTAGTGGGGTTCAACGTGCTTTAAACAACCTGCCAAGAAGTTCTCTAGGGGGGGTCACTCCATATGAGGTCCTATTTGGGACAAGAATGTGGGTGCCAGACCTTCAACATGTAGGCACAGTGGTGGAAAATAAACCCTTTGATATCAAAGATCGTTTGCCCTTCTGCCCCTTGACACCCTGCTGATGGGCACTTCGCCACATAAAATTGCAGCAGTGTTTAAATAGGCATTGCCGTGCAGGCGGCAAAATGCCCATCGTCAAGAATGATGTGGCTGAAAGTCCACATACTGTGGATTATCAGCTGACGATTGTGAAAATTCTTACATAACTGGGTCACTAAGTGAACAACAGCAGTCACAGATTCTTTGGACACTATGTAGGAAACTACAACTGGCTGCCCACTGAGCCTCCAACAAGTAAGGAGCAGTGGCGGCTGGTGACATTTGAAAGTGGTGAAGCGTAAAATTATTGCCGTACTGCACTATGGCGAGCGATCTTTGCGAGCGAGCCCACACAACTTAAGGGGGGATCGGGGGTTCTCCCCCGTGAACATTTTGAAATAAAGAGTGGACAAATGGTGCATTTTCAAGCAAACTTGAGGAAGCAGGAAGGTTAATAAAGCAATACGATTGCAATATTTATCATTTAAGAAATTGCCAATTTTTATAAGTTATAGAGGACAATCTTTGCGTATTTTACCAGCAGAGTGCCCGCGCTTTTACTAAATGTCTTGAAGAAAGTCACATTTTCACCCTTCCCACTGGCTACCTGGAAGGTTTCAGATACATAGCACTCTGGTCAACAGCCTCAGGTAATTAATACTCCAAGGCCAGCCCATGGTACCCACTACCGAAAGATCACTCACAGTTGCCAGTAGTGCAAGACATACATGAGCTATACCAGCAGACTTACTCCTGAAAACCCTATCCATGACCAGTATTGTAAGCCCATCACAGTCAATATTAAAAAATACAGACAGGTCTATTTCAATATTATTATTACTCCAGCAGACAACATTTGGTCTATGAGAGGGGGTTGGGGGTATCACAAATTCAAAACACCAGACTGACCCTGTTCAATAGGGGTGCCGTGATGCTGCACTATTCCTGGCTACGGCAGGTGCAGGGGTGGCTTCGTGGGGTCCAGGCACGGGGCCCTTGTCTCCGATGCAGCAGGGCTGTGTATGTTCTCATAACCCCCCAGCCCACCAGTCCACCCACCATCCCCCCGGCCCCCACCCCAGTGTGAACACAAACTTCGGACACAGCATTCCTCCATCAACTAAGGCTTCAACTACTTAATCACACGCTTCAAATTCACTTCTTAGAAATACATAATTCATATTTAATTATTTTAGCACCGTGCATCACTATCACTGGCCTCTTATATAAAGAGGTAAATACCGCTCTCGTTAAATATCGACTCCGCTGGGGGCAGTATTAACTTAGTGAGGTCAATTCCTTCCATGCCTGGTTCTGCACCTCGGAATGTAGGACAACCCAATAATATTGCACGTGTTATCTCGTTCCAAGTTGCAGCACTCAGGACACTGACGTTTTTCCTGCTCAAATTCTGCCAGGGGCTACCTGTAAAAACATGTGCAGGAAAAAGGGTGACATTTGCGCACAACTTGTTACACTGATTTGGGCGCAAACTTCTGCTGCCCCCAGAATCGGAACCCTCTTGGAACGAGGTGCAAAGCGACTGAAAAGCGAAGCCTAACCAATTAACTGATGGTGCTGTAATAAGCAACTTAAAAACCCATCTCACGGAAAAACATGTACAGATCAACAGCAAAGTTAATGACATTTGTGAGAAGAGAGACTTCGTCAATACGCAGAGTCTGTCAGCAGGTGAGGGTTCCCATTTCAGGTGTATTATTTAAAGCCTTTTGGCATTTCAGGAAAGGAAAAAGAGTCGAACTGAACCACTCTAAGGACACAATATAATACATCTGTTCGTCACGGGAGCAAAGTCAACAGCGCACGTCCATTGGCTTGACCGGGCAGTGAACAGCTTAAATCTTCATTTAGTGGCATGACGTTGCCGCAGTGCAAAGCCAGATTTCTTGTATATTAGCATGACGTCACAGCTGTAAGCAGCAGAACTTATTGTACATTTGGAATACGTCACAGGCTGAATGAAGAGTGCAAATTCATTATGCTAGGCTGCGATGTCACAGAATGTGAAATACTTGCGCGGGGGTGGGGGGAGGGTTTTAAAATAAAAAGAAAACTTACCTGACCGGGCCCGCGCCGCCTCTGCTCCTGGGTCGGGGTCCCGCGTTCTTCTGAACAGGAACAGGCATGCTGCAGCTCCTCCCCTCTGTAAGCCAATCACAACGCTGCAATGGCAGCGTTGTGATTGGTGCGGAGTCCCGGACGGCGCCCAGCCGGGCACTAGTAGGAGGCCATTTTCTCTATGTAGGCTGCATGCAGCCTACAGAGAGAAAATGTAGAGTGCACATGACTGCTTTGGTCGGCCCCAGGGCCAACCAAGCAGTCAGAGCACTCAGAGTGGTGCAAGCCACTCCTCCCCGACCCGCCCGCCCCCAACCAGGCATACGCTCCCACCCGCCCCCAACCAGGCATACCCCTGCCATCTGCTTTCTCGCAGTGCGAGAAGCAGAAAATAAAATGGTATTTAAAATACCATTTTATTTTCTGCTTCTCGCACTGCGAGAAAGCAGTGGGGCAACACTCCAACGCCCTAATGGAGGGCTGCCACTGGTAAGGAGTCAATCATTCCAGTAACCAAGCCCTCAGGAAATCTCAGAATGGAATGGATCACAAGAATGAGGGTGAAGCCCTGATCATTGCATCAGACAGCAAAATAGGTCCAGTATTTGAAAAAGCAGGAGACGATAGATGTATGCCACGATGCCTGAATGTTAAGGCTTACTTCCATGAAACAAGTCCACTTCTTTCAACCAACCCTTTCAACATCAAAGCTGTTATGAGAAGATAGTGTAGAGATGCAGAGGAACAGCAGAGGTCCACAGAGTAGAAGGAAAGAGTGGCAGTTGGACCGGGGCACCTGGAGGCAAATGGAGGAAAGGAGGAAAACTTACTGCTTTCCATGCAGACCACATGGCCGACATGGTACCACCAAAAGCACCATCACTGCCACACCCCATAAATCTTTTGCTGAAGCTTTGGGAGGAGGAGGAGGAGTAGTGGTGAGGAAAATAGAACCCAGAAAGGCTGAGGGAAGGACATGGCATCCACCCTCATGTCTTACACACCAGGTCTCTATACAAAACTGAGAAAGGAGGGCATTGGTCGGGGATGCAGAGTTCCAACCAAGGGAGATGACTGACAGCAGATGAATTGCCTTTCTGCAGCATGGCCTAAGTGACTGCTGATAGAAAGATCCTCCTGAGCAGGTCTGCCAATGCACAGTCTCGTTCTAGGAAATTAGAGACCCAAATGGAAGAAAAGAGATGAGTCTCTGTCCAAAAACAGAGCTCCACTGTCATCAAAGCCATTAAGGACCACCTTGTGCCCAACTGACAACTCACATGCGCTTTGACACCTCGTGGTCCATATTAATCAGGACAACCTTGCCCTGCAAGTGATGGGCAAACCCCAGAAGAGCTCCGAAAATGGTCAAAGTTCCTCCTAATGTGAGGAATGGAGAACACTGCATTGCATCCAAGGCCTGTGCATTTTCAGGCCCTCCAAGGCAACCCCCTTTGTGGTAAGACCAACTACAGCCACAACAGACAGAGGGATCCCCAACTGCAGTGTACCTGAACAAACTAATCCAAGTCTTCACCAGAAAGTGTGTCTCATAATCCATACCCTAGGATCCAGTAGAGATAATCAATGTTACAGCAGGGGCTTCAAATGAAAATAGGCCCAAGGCACCAATACCCTCATGGCAGCCAACAGGCTCAACAAACCACCACCAACCTGGTGGCAGCCATGAAGCCCTGGCCCCTAAGCAAACGAAGGCTGCCAGATAGTCTGTACACTGTCCTCCTCTACTCTGGAAGGAAAGCAGAACACATGTCTGTTCTGAACAGAGCTCCAACAAAAAGTCTACCACTTTCTGTTTACTGGTGCTACCTAACAAACCCGACTTAACTGTCTTGAATGATGATGCCATATCAGAGCTGGGCAGCACTGTGCAGGCCCTAAAGATAGTCACAAGCCGACCACACACATTAGAAGTGTAGAGACAACTGGTGAAACAAAGCAACCTAGCAGTGAAGAGGCCTACAACAGCACCAGCCCTACCTCAGCTATGGCAACTTAGTGGGGTAGATTGCCACACGCATCAAATGACCAGCCTGCTGAGCACAGGACAGGAACTCAAGTAAGTCAAGATTAAAGAAACAAAAACACTCACTACCCTGCTGCTGTGTTTTGACTGAAACTGTATTCATGGGGTTAATGTATTTGAGGGGAGACAGAAAAACAATTGGTACCCTGAGCACAGGATAGCAAATCAAGTAAGTCAAGATTAAAGAAACAAAAACACTCACCACCCTGTTGCTGTGTTTGACTGAAGCTGCAATCGTGGGTTTAACGTTTCTGTGTGGAGACAGAAAAAATAATGGTACCCTGGGAGCATAGGGAATTTTTACTGGTAGGTAGGGCTTAGCAATAAAAAGGGAAGAAAGACTCAGGATCTATTATCAGATTGGTACACAGACAAACCAGGTTTCTAGGAAAGATTTAAGTGTCTCGCAGTGAGGCTCACCTCACAGAAAATAAGGACTGCAACAACGAAAATGGATATGGGTGTAATTGGTTCAGCAGAGGATGCCACAGACCTATGCGTAGAAATGGACATGTCTGTTTGTCAATTAAATCTGTCCTCTAGAAGAACGTTTTGTAATAATTTATTACCATTGATCAAAGCTGAATCATAACTACTAGAGAATGAACACTCCATCCATCCTTGAAAGTGCATCTATCATTCATTACACTCTGATAGCATATTGCACAACATACTATTTGCACATGACATTAATTGCAGATGATTTTAAATGCTATGGGCCTCATTTGAATGTCGGTCGGAAAGACTCCGACCGCTGGTCGGAGGCTTTCCGACCGGCATCCATAGTTTAAACTCCGACCGCCTTATTACAAAGCAGGCGTTCAGAGTTTAAACCGGCCGGTCAATCCAACTGGCTTCGGATGGGTTCATGGAGCCCATCGGCCAGTCGGAAACCGATCATAATCCCTAACGGGCGGCGTTTCCGCCGTCAGGATTATGATGTCGGTTTCCCACAGGCTTTCCATGTCGGGCTTTACAAAATGGAAAGCCTGTCGCGAAGTAACTTTGGGGGCCCCTAGCAGGGCCCCCATCCTTCCGCGGCCTCCGGTTGTGGGCTGTAAATCCATGCACCATGTGGCAGGCACCATAAGGTGCCTGCCACACGATTTACAGTAACTCCCATTTCTCTATGGGTGCTTGTGCTGCGGCCAGTTTCCGACCGCCGCAGAAGCTCCCATAGGGAAATGCGGTTGCATTGTAATTGCAGTTTCGGATCGCCAACCCGAGGTCAGTCGGTTCCGAAACCACAGATATGTCGGTCGGAGGCAACTCCAACCAACATCATAATGAGGCCCTTAATGTTTTCAGTCTTCAATGCCTGACAAGACAATAGATATACGTAGGAAAATTTTATTTGAATAAAACAGACATCTTTTATTTGTGTGCAAGGGTGTTGCTCTGTCTCTTCTATTCCATTTATTAGCAGGTTAAGGTTATTGTAGTCTGTGGTCTTTGACATCACTTGGCTCTTCACCATCGGTCAGGTGCGGATTGTGGTTGAGGAATGTCTTAAGAGTGTCCGCTCTTGTGGGACTGAAGGCTCCATTTTAATAGCTATAAGACTGTCATTATTCCCTTTTGCAAATCACCTATGGACTTGTTCGGATCTGAAGTCAAGCTATGCTATTAAACTAAAATTCCCTTTTCTGATTGAGCCATTTCCAAATGTTAACATACATCTGTTTACATTTTGCTAAGACTTCATTTAAGATCTGTCTCCCAATAAAACTGTAGGCAAGGATGATTTCCCATACTTTTACGCAAAAACTGGATTCACTTTCCATTGCACCAAAAGTAAGATATGGTTATATACACTAATCAGATCTGGACGTTTACTGGGTCCTTTCATCCTTCTTCTGATGACAATACTACAGCGACTAATGGCTCACCAGCTCTACACAGGAACAGGATAAACGTCATGTCTTTTGTGCTAACACCCTACACATTTATATTAAAATAGGTTGGGTTTGATGCAGATGCTCCATGGTTTAAAGCTCCCCTGGCCAGTTGAAAAAGCAAATATTGTAAAATTGAAACTAACTGAAGAAAAAAACACAACTGAGAGGTAAACTTTTTCAGAGCTTTAGATGTTATGTTATGTTATGTTATGTTAAATGAACTTGTGAAGCGCACGAACACCAGATAGTTTCATGGCACTAGAGTCTAGGGAATGCTGCAGCAGTGAGAGGATTAGATTAGTCATTTGCCTGGCGGAACAGCCAGGTCTTTAACTGTTTCCTAAACTGCACGTAAGAGGTCACTGATCTAATCTCCACAGGAAGAGAGTTCCAGAATTGAGGGGCTAAGACCGCAAATCTTAGTCCCCCATGTTTCTTACTTTTAAAGGACGGGATGACCAACAAATTCAAATGAGAGGACATGAGGTCCCGAGAGTGGACGTAGCGCTGCATCCCAGAGGATATAAATGCTGGACTGTTGCCATAAAGAGCTTTAAAGGTGATGCACCCTAGCTTAAATGCACATCACTTGGCCACTGGTAGCCAGTGTAGGCTTTCCATTAGAGGCCTGACATGGTGCCATTTGGGCTGGTGGTGGATTAATCTGGCCGCTTGGTTTTGCACCAGCTGCAGGCTTTTTAATTGATACGCCAGGAAACCTGCATAAAGTGAGTTGGTATAATCAATGCGGGAGATTACCAAAGCCAGGATGACTAGGGTCAGGGCTTCTGTAGTCAGAAATCTACTGATCTTCCTGATCCTTCGCAACTGGAAGAAACAGCAGGAGACCACTGTCCCAATCTGGGCTTTCATAGACATGTCACTGCTGATCATAATACCCAGACGTTTGATAGAACATGCTGGGAGTGGGGGGTTGCCCAATTGGGATGGCCAGAAGTTGGAGTTCCAAGGGTTAGCTGGCCCACCAGTTAGGATCAGCTCTGTTTTATCAGGATTTAATTTTAGATGGTTGCTGTTCATCCATTCACTGATAAATCTCATGGTGGATTGAAAATTGAGGACAGAAGATGCGGATTGATCAATATCGAATATCAATTGGAGGTCGTCGGCATAATTGAAGGTGCCAACCTTCCTTTCTCCGAGAGAGCGGATCAGGGGCAATAGATACAAATTAAAGAGAAGTGGTGAGAGATAAGAACCCTGGGGTACTCCACAAGTCAATTTCATTTTGGTGGAAGAGATATTGGTGAGGCGAACCGCTTGAGAGCGGTTACTAAGAAAGGATGAAAGCCACTTAAGAGCCAGGCCCTGGATCCCGGCGTTACTGACACGGTCGATCAAAAGGTCATGGTCGACCGTGTCGAAAGCCGCCGAGAGATCCAGAAGTACCCGGGCCTGGGTAATGCCCTTATCAGCTCCCTTTCTAAGTTCATCCATGACCATGAGAATGACCGTCTCTGTTGAGTGCACCGGTCGAAAGCCCACCTGCTGAGGGTCAAGATAGTGGGAGCGTTCAATAAAGGAGCTGAGGCAACTAGCTACGTGAGCTTCTAGAACTTTGGCTAAATAAGGGAGCAGAGAGATGGGACGGTAGTTGGTTAGGGCTAGGGGGTCTGACCCTGGTTTCTTTAGGATTGGAACAATTTCCACATCCTTAAATACATTTGGAACTATGCTCTGCTTAAGGGAGTTAGTCAAGAGCGAAAGAGGGCGGTCCGGGCAGGTGAGAAAAGCTTCCCATAATATGTGTGGGGGACAGCAGTCAGTAGGGTAGCCGGATCGAACCTTCCTTAACAGACATGAGAATACTTCCCTAGAAATCAGAGGGACCTGATCTAACAGAAGAGGGTTTCTACATATGGGCGGTGGGATTGCAGGAGAAATATTAGTAGGAATGCTAGACTTGATGATGGCAATTTTTTCAATAAAGTAGGAGTTAAGAGAATCACATAGGGTTTGAGAAGGGGCAGGTTTTGCTGTGACCCTATCTGGCTTAGATAGTTCATCCACAATAGCAAAGATTTTCTTGGACTTATTAGCCGAGCTTAAAATCTTGTTAGAAAAATAGTCAGCCTTAGTTTGTAAAATAGCATTTTTATATTCCTTAAGCTGGGTAAGGAATATATCTTTTTTGTCTGAGGAGTAATGTCGTCTCCAGTTGCGTTCTGCTTGACGCAGGGCAAGTTTCTTAAGTTTTAGATCGTCAGAGAACCAACGTTGAGCATCATGAGGTCTCATAATCTTGGTTTTCTTGATGGGGTCGAAACTGTCACTGGCAGATTCAAGCCAGGATGTAATACTTTCTGCTTGGTTGTTTGGTGACTCCTGTTCTGATGGGACCGTGGTAGCCAGCAACGTACAGAAGTCACCTATGTTATCGCGTCTCCAGTTTCTTGCCATACGGCTCCCCTTCAGGTGGGGCTTGGTTACGTGAACATTGGAAAGGGTAAATGATATAAGATAGTGGTCTGACCAAGTGCACGGAGAGATCAGTATCTTTGAGATTGTCAGATTCGATGTCCAGACTTGGTCAAGAATGTGGCCTTTTATGTGAGTTGCAGCAGTAACATGCTGGGTGCAATTCATCCCCTAAAGTAGATCTGCCAGTTCAACAGAGCTAGTACTCTCCCTAACATCATTAGCCCAATAATTAAAATCTCCAATTATAAGGATTTTTGCATAGTTAATGGTTAAATGGGAGATCGTTTCACCCAATAACTGGAGGAATGACGGCATATGACAAGGGGGTCTGTAGAACAACGCACAGATAAAGGGAGACTGAGGAGACTCACATTTTAAAATTAAACCGTCAACTGAAGGTAGACCCGCAACCTCTAGCGAAGTGAACTGTTGTTTCTGAAGTATGATAGCCGCCACCCCTCCTCCTGCTTTACCCATAGTCCGATTAGCCTGAAGAATATAGTAACTGTCAGGCACCGCTGATAATATGTCAGGGGTAGACTCTTCAGTAAGCTAGGTTTCGGTAAGAAGGAGTATATCCGGTTTGTCTGAATCCAGAAGCTGAAAGATTTCTAATTGGTGTTTGACCAACGAGCAGGTATTCAAATAAATGACTGTAAGTTTCTTTTGCTCCTGACGCTGGGGGGTAGCGGGTTCAGGAGTAAGCTCTTGTCTAATGTGATCCTCCCGGCAGGGAGGCTTTAAGTTAATTTCAGGGTAAGCATCTCTGTACTTCAGAATACCCACGTTCTCGAGTTTAGCACAGGTAGTAGCATCAATTGGCTTGCTAACTCGTAAAGATTTCAGCTCCTTAGGGGAGTAGCGAAAAAATTGGACATGGAGGCTGGCCCCTAGCCCCGGGCGGTCGCAGACGGGCGCAGACGGGCTTGCCTTTGGCGCGCCTTCAGCACGCATCGGTGCGTCCGCTGCGCTCCCGCACTGCGGCCGTCATTTAAAGGCCAAGTGCGGTGATTAGCTCCTCCCCCCTCCCGCAATGATAGGTTCTAAAGTGAAAAGCGGGATATCCGGTCCAGAAGCCTGGAAACCGGAAGATTGATCCTGAAGCTACGTACACGTACAAGGTAATACCAGTTCAAATTCAAATACGCTTTTTAAAAACGGATTAGCAGCATTTGATTTAAAATATCACCATTAAAAACTGAGCAACAGGTTAGTTTTAAACGAAGCGATTAGTCCAGCACACACAATGCAGCACTCGTACCTAAGATGCTCATTTAGAACCCAGCTCGTGGCTTGCCAGCCAGCCCATGTCAGCAGATACTGGCCTCCACCACCAGTGGATAACCTGCCCTATCTAGAGACCCCCCACCTGACTAGGGCGAACCTCTGTAACGAAAGTGCATTTGCATTTGCTGTGGGTGAACTTTCAGTACAGCTGAATGCTGAGGATGCTGCCATGGTGATGCAGCCTTCTCAGCACTCTTTTTCTGTCTAAGCAGTACCCAAAGTGGGATGGGTGGGGAGTTGGAGAGGAGCATTTGTCCCCGATGCACAGAGATTGTTTTCCTTATGTGTCAGGGACATTTTTATATTTTCCTCCCTGGGTAAGCCATGCCACTTATGTTGATCCCAGGCAGAAAAATCAGTGTCAGAAACCACCCTAAATAGAACAGAGCAAATACCACTATCACCCGGCAGCTCTGTGGCCATCAGACCTCCAAATCCAGAGTTTCCAAAGGCAAAGCCAGCTCAGGTTCTACAATCAGAAATGTGGTGGTTCCCCAACCTTTCAATGAGGTGATGGAACCACAAGTAGTGTTACACCTTAATATCAACTTCAGGATATTGTTTCCACAATATCATGGTGTGCAGAACATCAAGAGATGTAATCTCAAAGTTAATAATATTTTTTAACTTTGTAAAAAATACTGCTGTTTATATCACTTACTTTAATATTGTTATAATGTTGTTTTTTACTTTATTTTTGTAATATATGTTTTTATATGTTTGGCTTTTTAAAGTTTATTTATTGTTTTTGTTTGGTCATTTAAGCAATAATTAGATTTGTTTAGAATTATATACTTTTCTATGTTATTTATCTTATGTAAAATAATGTATATTTTAACAAGTTTAAATTGTGGTATTCCTTTATATTTATTTTTCAGGTTGTTTGGTTTGTAGGGGAATAGAGTGGGAAGTGTTTTTTAATAAAAAGTAATTGATCTTACAATTTAATTTATTGACTACTTAATTTGTGTAGAACGTAGGTACAAATATGTTTTTAATTTATATGATTTTACTTGGGGGTTGGGTTTGTTGGTGAATAGGGTAGGAAGTCTTTAAAATACTGAAATAGTGATATGAATATTTAATTATTTAGTAAATTCTTGTTTTTATTTGATAAATTGAATACTTACTTATTACCTTTTATTGAATAATTATGGGTTGGTGGGTTTGTAAAGGAATGAGTTGGTAAGTGTTTAAATACTTAATGACATATTCTAGTTAATTGTTTAATATATTAATTAATTTAGTTATTGAAAGTATTAATTATTCTATTTGTAAAAATATAATTGCAGTTATACTTTGTTTTTCATTCTGTAAAACTTGTAATAATTAATATAAAGTAAGTAATTTAAGTATAATTGAAAGTTTATGATGAGTATTAATTTATTATTTTATTGGTATTATTTTAATTGAAAGTCTAAAGATGTATTTTATGTATAGTTAAGGTAGTATTTAATTAGATTTTTCATTTAATTGGGGAGAAGTGTTGGTGAATTTAAAAACAATTGTTTTATATTGACTTTGTTTTAATGTTATTTAAGTACTATTAATTTATGTAATCAATATCAAAGTTGCTTTGCTTTAATTGAGACAGGGTGTCACTTTTCTTGTCAAAGACATAATAAGTAATAAGAATTCACAATTAATTTTGCATTGTAGTATATTTATTTACTTTTTCAAGTTTGCGCTATATAAAACTGAACAAACTCATTTATGCAACATAGCAGTCAAGTACTATGATTTAAAATTGGGAGTGGCCAGCCTCTTCTATCATAAGGTCATTTCAAAACCTGTATTCAGGGTTTCTGGTAGCTCCATATGAATTCACTAATTGATAAATCTAGGTTTTTGGAAAATGAATTTAGTACCAAGAGAGGAATTGAGAAGAACAGATATAAATATTTGGGTGTATAGTCATGTTCACAATGTTACATCTACCCACAAATGCTAAGGGCAGCTTCTTCCAGCTATGGAATTGCCTAAAGCATCCCTTCAACAGGAGTTCATAGTTGATATAGAATTTGTTCAATTTGACTACTTATTTTGATACCCAAATAGGTTACTTCTTTTACAATATGTTGATCTTTCTTCTGTTCTTTGTAGATAGTAATCAGTTGAGTTTTCTCAGTGTTTAACTTATAACCCTATACACCTCCAGATTGTTCTGCTATGCCTTGGATCATCTGAACCGTTGATGAGTAGATTGCTGCATCATCTGTGTACATGGTGACCTTCAATTCTACCCCATTCAATACTACAGGTTGCAGTTTATGACTCCTGAGTATCTGCCTTATATACGGTTCTGAATAAATGGTGAACAAGAGTGACAAAATTGAGCATCCCTTGTCTAGTGCACTGTGTAAATTTTATATAATGCAAAGTCCAGCTCATTACTGTTATTTTGGCCGTTGGAAATCTATATAATGCTTGCATGTGTTCTGTAAACTTTTTGGGGCATTGTATTTTATCAAGTGCTGCCCATGAGAACTTCCAGGAGACTCGATCAAATGCTTTTACCACATCTAATAATATCATGCTCCCTAGGATCTGAAGTGTATTAGCAGCATCAAACATAGTAATTGCCATATTAGTATGTTCATTAGTATCTCGGTCAGGTATAAATCTGTGATGTTCATTGCTTTTGCTTATGACTCAAGAAAGCTGTTCAGCTTTTTGAAGAAATTATTGCATCAGCAATTCTTTAAAGGTATTTGTCGGTATGATCCACATATACTTTTCTTTAGAAATATGGCAATCTTTACTAAATTCCATGATGGTGGTATCTCGTCACCATCTTCAATCTCGGCTGCTATCTGTACCATTAAAGGAGTCAATAAGTCAGTTAAAGTTTTATAAAATTTGATCTGCAACCTGTTTTCATTGACAGCTTTACCCTGTGCTAATTGCCCTACTGCATTTTGAATTTCATTCAAAGTCAGCTCGTATTCCAGTATTACCTATTCAGCATTTAACATGGGCAAATTGCATTCTTGTATATATTTATCCATAATATTCTGCTGGCATTGTCTGTCCTCTTTATATAACCTCTCATAGAATGACCCAATTTGAGTCATTGTTTTATCAGATTTCTTAATCCGATTGCCATGTGTATCTTTTATTTCTGCTATCATACTCGTAATATTTAGCATCTTTGTTATATTCACAAGAAGGATTCCTAGTTTGCCCATATTCTAGATCTCTCCCTGGTTGTTTCAAAGAGCAGGGAGCTATTTTTTTCTTATTTCATCTCCCACCTCTGCCTTTAATATTACAAGTTGCTGATTTATCCTGTCCCCTTTTTAAGCAGAATTTTGTATAGCTTTGGCATGACCTCTCTCCATGCTACATATTCTATCCAGCTTTCCCCTCTCTGTCTGTATGTTTAGATGTGATTTAGCAACATATTGAATAGTGAGTAGATCCTTAAATGTATGCATTAAGCGTACCACAAACTATATTTATTCTAACAGTTTCAATGCTATTCTGAGCGATTTCAGTGATTGATTGAGTCATGAATTCTAGGAATGCTTGATCATTCAATAATCAAACGTCCATTTATAGGGTCTTTCTGATCGACATTGACTCTCTATTTGGACCTTAAATAATATCAGATTGTGAGCCGAGATAATCATTGTTCCTTTTTTAATTTGAAAGCCAGATAATATTCTATGGGTACTGAGAATCATATTAATCATGGAATATTGCCAGTGGACATTTGAATAATACGTAAAGCCTGAGTCTTTAGTATATTCATATCTCCAAACATCTACAAGGACAAATATACCACTGATCCTTTTAATCGCTTCTCTAACTCGTACCATTCTCCAAGGTGCTTTGCTATTTGGAGTGTCTATTTTTGGGTCCAATATAAAACAAAAATCACCCAACAACATTATTTCCCCTTCCACCCTACTAATTCTGTCGTGAGATTATCCCAGACCTGAGTATCATCTGTATTAGTCCCGTAACCTCCGCAGATATTGATAGTTGTTTGTATCTGTGCAATAGTGCGTCAGCTTTTGTCTTAATTATCCTGCTTTGTGCTCCTATTTTACCCAGAATAACTTGTTCTTTGTAAATACAATGACCATACACCCTAATTGCTTTTACCATGATTTCTCTTTATATGCAATGTTTTTTTCTGTTAAGCGTATAATGCGTGCCTTATATCCTTGTAAACTTTGCTGTGTGGTCTTCTGCTTTTGAGGGTTATTAAGCCCGCATACATTCCAAGATATTACTGTTAGTCCTGCAATAATTTGGATACTTTAATTGTAAGGTCTTTATGGGTATCCATCCTGCTCTGGCTCTCGGAAACACCTATGTCAGCCTGTGCCAGCTTTGATTTACTTCTCATACATGCTAGTGATTTTCCCTATCTTGTTAAATGCACAGCTCTTCTCTTCCTTTTATAATGTGTTTACCCCTTAATACAAATATCTTAATATCAAGCATATATCACCGAAATATGATCAGCACTTAATCATGCCTCCTTTGAGGGGATTTGGCACAAATGTCTCAAAAGAATATATATCATGAAGTATGCATGATGTGCACTCATGTCCTTACAGGTCCTACGATCGAATTACCATTTTGGCTAATAAAAAAGGATAGTATCAGAAGCCTCTTTCCATCTTTTCACCTGTTCTTATGCTTTGATTTTGCTATTTAAGAAATAAGTCTGCCCTCTAATCATAATTTTAAGTATGCATGGCTCTTGCATGTAGACGGTTGCTCTGAGCTCTTGTAGTGAAGATATATACGTTTGCATTTTCCAACATCTTTCCACAGTTTGGCTACAAAAGCCTGACATCACTAAAAAAATTATTCCATGAACTGTAATAGGAGAGACAGGTTTTGCCTAGAAAAAGATTTCCTCTCTCACATTGAAATTGCCTATTTAGATCAATATTGCCTTTGCTCGCCTCCCAATTGCTTCCGAGACTTTTTGTGCAGGGAATATCTATGTGTCCGTTGTATCTGGGAGTCAAAATTCCAATCAGATAAGCCATACAAAGCTTTTCTAGAAACATTTACTACAAATGTCCCGGCATCTGTGCCCTCCAGTCTCTCATCTATACCACGAATATGTAGATTTTGGCATCTTTGTCGATTCTCCAAATCTTCTGCAATATTTTTTAATGTCTCCAGCATTGCATCCTGCTTATACACAATCTCCTGTATTCTGGTATTGATTCCTCCGTCTTTGCTGTCAATTTTCCTACATTTGTAATCCCGTTTTGAATGTCTTCAATCTTTTAATATATGACTTGTACACAGGACTGTGTCTTCAGTTGTTCCTGTTTGACTTCTGTGTATTGAGTCATGGTCTTCTACCAATGTTGCTGTATCAATTGGTAGATTTCTGTTAGATCGGGCTCATGTGCCCCCCTTCCCCTACTATGATTATGTCTGCACCCACACTGGGATTTGTCCTAGTAGTCTTGTTATCAATGGGCATGTCTCCATATTGTTCATTGCTCTTTCCTTCTCTTGAGATGTCTGATTTATAGTTTCTACTTTTTTATTGAGGAAGCATCAAAATGTAAAATACAGTAACCATTAGCACAGCATAAATATACAATTGCATATACATAACAGCTTACAAAGATTAATAATTAATTTGCCATACCACTATAATACCCATAAATAGACAAGTCAACAAGATACATTTCATAGAATCTCATGGATGTAGCAGGCATATGAGAAGCAAACCTTTCCCTAACTTGTGCCCTTAAATTCATCAGTTTACGTCTACTAGGGTCATTCTGTATTATCGCTAAGCCACAGGCAAGAATAAATTCCTATCAGCACGCCGTTGGATCTGGCAGCTCACTTTGTAGTCATGCTATTGCAATGCCCAATCTTGCCACTGTTATTGCAAAAAAATGCATCCCAACAAGATTATAACGTATATCCCTCGAATGGCCCAGCATAATAAATTTAAATCAAAATGAACATCCAGCTGTAACAAAATGTTCAATTTATTAAATAAAGCAGGCCAAAATGGTAAAAGAATTGGTCAGGTAGCAAAAACATGAGCGACATCTGTGTCTGGCTGCTTACACCAAAAACAATTAGGGGCCCTATTATGATTTCGGTCGGAAAGCCTCTGACTGCAGGTCGGACTCATTCCAACCGACATCTAAGGTTTACATTCTGACCGCCTTAATACTATGAAGGTGGTCGGAGTGTAAACCGGCCGGTCATTCCGGCTGGCTTCCGAGGGGCTCAAGGAGCCCGTCGGCCAGTCGGAACCGCAACATAATCCCTTAAGGACGGCATTTCTGCCGTCGGGATTACGATGTCGGTTTCCGACAGGCTTTTCGTGTCGGGTTTTCCGACATGAAAAGCCTTTTGGAAAGCAACTTTTGGAGCCCCTAAGTGGGCCAACATGCCTCTGCGGCCTCTGGTTGGGGGGACCATAATCCCTGCACTGTATGACAGGCACCATAAATGCAGGGATTAATAGAAACTCCCTTTTCTCTATGGGAGTTTGTGCTGCGGCCAGTTTCCAACGGCAGCACAAGCTCCCATAGAGAAATGGGAGCTTATTACTGCACCATGTGCAGTCGCATCGTAATTGCAGTGTCGGGACCGCTGACTCAAGGTTAGTTGGTCCTGAGACCGCGACGATGTCGGTCGGAGGCAACTCCGACCGACATCGTAATCAGCCGCTAGATATCTATCTGAAACTCATTCTATACATTCTATTAGAAGGGCCACTGGAATTATGCAGTAGCAGAGGACAAAATTATGCAGCAGGGCTGAGTAAAGTATGCTGCAAGAAAAGGCAAATTATGCAGCATTGTGCAACATATTTTTTTATAGTATTGCTTCATTATTTTGTCAATTTTAAACTTGTCAACACAGTTTGGGCATTAGTTGCATCTCTTTAGTATCAGTTTAATTTATTTATTTTATTTATTTATTTATTTATAAAGTTTTATATAGTGCGAACATGACCCAAGTGGGTATCAGAGCGCTCTACAGGTGATACAACAAAAAAGGCATGTAAGAAAAAGAGCAACAAACTGTGAAGAACAGCAAATTTGCTGAAAGTAACCTCAAGTGACAAGATGAGAAAAGAAACAAAAACATTAATTCAACAAGGCAAGTAATATACATATGGGCGGAACAAGCGTTCAGGATAATGCAATTAGGGTAGCAATTTGTTCATAAGAATTTATTTCACTTCTTTTTTTAATGATGCAGTAGAGGGCATCAGTTTGATTTCAGGTGGTAGGGAGTTCCAGATTTTCGGGGCAATACCTGAAAAGGCTCTGTTGCAAGTTTTCTTTTTATGGCATATCTGTGGTTTTAGGAGCAGGGTGCTGCTACATCTAGAGCATCTGCCTCCGCCAGATAATTCTAATTTATGTGCCAAGTATTTTGGTGTGTTGTAGGGTATGGCTTTATGAGGCAAGCTTTAGTTGAATTCTTGGCTCATAGGGTAGCCAGTTCAGGGATTTTAGATCCGGGAGATGTGTTTGCTTCTTTTACTTCCAGTGACGAGTCTGGCAGCAGCATTAAGTGAGGCCCACAGAGGAGCGAGTGTGGATCTAGGAAGTCCACAAAGAGTTGCACTTCCATAATCCAATCTTGGAATAACTAAGGCATGGACCGCTGATTTGAAGCTGTCATGAGGGAGGAAAGATTTTCTTTTCCTTAGAATGCTCATTTGGTAGTTTTCTCCTTAGGTGGCAGCACTGATGTGCGCCTGCATGTTCAAATACTTGTCTAATGTTATCCCCAGAGATGTCGCAAAATCAATAATGTGAGGAGAGCAATTGAGCGCCATTAGATGTGTCATCCATAAATCAATCTTGGGTTTGTGGGTGGGTGGGATGATGAGGAGGAATTACGCTTTGATAGCATTTAGTTTGAGATGGTTTAATACCCAAATATAGCAATAAGCTACAGACAAGGGACCAGTCAACCACTGCGCGGCAAAACATGTTGTTGCATTTTAAGTCATTTTTTAACCGTTTGAGCTAGAAACAATTTTTTTTGTTAAAATCTGCAGATTATGCAGAGGATGATGGATTATGGAAAAGAAGAAGGAATGATGTATAGCCGTAATGAAGGGAGCCCCAAACCGCCCATATGCCGCAATAAATGCAAGTAACGAACAGTTCAACAGGGTTTTTTATAACCCCATATAAATTTCTGCCAGCTAATCTCGACCTCTCCAAAAAAAAGCTTGGGAAGATATATTGGTACCGATCTAAACAGATAGAGAAACAGTGGCAGGATGATCATTTTAATAAGGTTACATCTCCCAATCTCTCAATCAACCCCTTATGAAGCTTGCCCCATTTATGAAAAACTGTCAATGATTGTTTCTTTGCTCCTCCGAACGATTGCTTCCATTTGTTGTGGCAGGGTGTTAGTGCTGTCTCTGCCGGTTATGACCAGGGAATGGCTTCTCTCCTTGTCTCCAGTTACTGGTTCCACTCTCTCCTCCATTTAGCCCATCTCCTCAGCAGTCACGCCAGATCATGCCTAATCGCCGTTTTCTATCCCAGCCATGGCAGCAGACACCACCATGCTGGCAGGGCTGTAAGTAGACTAGCAGCTACATGTTAAGGAAGTGAGCGGGCAGCCCAAATCCAAGTTTGTTCTCCTGATGCCTCCTCCGTCTCTCTGGCTGCCACTGGACCCAGTTGCAACATGTTTTGTACAGCCGAGACAGACACTAGCACCAAGACAGCCAAAATGAGAGTGATGGTAATGGTGCACTCCTTGGTGGCAATCTTCCTTATGTAGTAAGTTGCAGCAGCCACAGACATTATCCTTTATCGATAATATGTTTTTGGCTTCCCATGTGCTCATGTTGTATACCAGTAGCAGTCAATAAAAACTCTAGTGTAAGCTAGGGATGAGAAGCCGGCTCCTTCGACCGCCACCTAGCCGGCCGCCATCTTCCCCCCGCACTTGATGATCATATGATATAAATTCTGAACAGAAGCCCAAACCTCTGATGTCATACTATAACAGTATCAGAAAAAAGTGCTACAATAACCTGGGATCTAGAGGTCTCATTGTTTTGTATGGAGTGGGGACATTGAGGGAAATGAAACACTACGGTTGGTAACAGGGGAAACATGGTGTTCTGGGACAAAGGGATAGGAGCTAGCCAAAATAGATTAGCAACTTCCAGGCACTACATATCTCAAAATAAAGCCATGGATACAACTGTCACCTAGGCACGAGGGCCTCAAAATAGCTATCCTATATTAAAAAACCAAGCTGAACCACCACATTATGGTCTCACTCTCTAGACAAACATAGACATTGGAGGACTAAAATTGCTCTACTGCCCACAAGAGGCTGTTTAAGAACTGTCTATCCTGAGGCCAATGATAATTGACATGGGTAGGCAGAAAGTCTGAAGACCCAAATCCCCACTATAAACCACCATACAGGGACATCCTACTGCGTATCTGACACCTACAAGTGTTAAATCAGAAGGTCAAAAAATACATCCCCTTTAAGGTACACTTCTGTAGGGATAACCTACATTCTCCAAGGCACTCAACCATACCAAATGTGGTTTTGAAATGAAATCCCTCCATGAAGAACATCCACCAGTAAGAATAACAAACGGACTCCATTTTGCAGAAAGAGCTAAGAACCCAAGTACTTATCAAATACTGCATTATACAAATACCCATTGACATAACAAAATATAACATTAGAGTGGATTCAGACTGTTTGTAGAGCACTTTACTATTACCGTGGGAGTTTCCCACTGATTTCTTTTCACTTCGATTTAAAAATTGGTTTAATGAAAAAAGATGTAAATAATTAGGGATTCATTATATTACGTTTAGTCATGAATACTTGTGGGCTCTTTGCTCTGATCATATATTTACCATCAAAGTTGCACAATGACTGGCTTCTCCTCAAGATTGCATCTTCCAGCCGCAGTGGTTTCTTTTTTCAAAAGTGAGCTTGTATACATCGGATGTGGGCAATCTGGGTAGCATTAATGAGAAACCACTTACAGCTCAGAGAAAGCAGTCTTTAAAGGAAGCAATGGTGGCTCTTAAATTGACTTGCCACTAACTGAAACACAACCATTAGCTCATGGTAATATCATGTACATGCTGCCATGCAAAATAATGAATCATGGGTTTGCAGTACAAAAAAAATCGAAATAGAAAGTAGAGTCACAACAATGTAGAGATAAAATAGCAGAAAATTAGAAAATTAGACTACAAAAAATAGAATAAATAGAAGTGTAGAAAAAAGTATTAAATTACATCTTAATTACGTCAAACTTGGTATGAGAGATAGGGAGAAGTTTACAGTTAGGTTTAGGTTCTGTTTAAAAGTGTGAATGATGATGTAAGGTAAGGTAAACAGGTTAGTGTTAGGGAATGAGTAAGAGTTGGATCTTAGACTGGTATTAGAGTTAAAGATGGGGTTAGGAAACAGGTGTTCAGTTAAATGTAGGCATTGGTTTAGGGTTAATGTAAGGGATGGTTAAGGTAAGGTGCTATGGAAGTTGTGATGGTCAGGCAGGGAGTAAACGTCACTGTTAAAATTGTGGTAAGGTTTAGGTTTGAGGTAAGAGATTAAAAGGAGGTTAGGTTAGATTTAGAGGTTTGGCTAGAGATAAAGTAATGGGAGGTTTAGTTGAGGGGCATAAAGGTGTCTTGAAGTGTGGTATATGTGCTGCTTTACATTAGATGATGGAAATTCAGTAGAAAATAATCTAAACAATTTTTTTAAAAACTACATAAAATAGAACCTCTTTATCAACATATTGTGGTAGATAATATTAGGAAAGATGTTAAAATACCTCAACTATTAATATCTGCTAATTATTAGGTATAAATATATAGCACATATATAGCAGCAATCTAATTCATGCACCTTTTATATATTAGTACAGTGAGAACAATGGCATAAAGAAAATGTATTTGAAGCTTTCATCCATGGAAATTAATTCCATATCAAAGACCACACCTTTGTGTACATATTGAAACAGAGATGTATGTTAACAGCAGGAAGGTGAGTGGTCTACATGTTCTACCTTTTCATTATACAATTGCCTTTATCATTACGAGTGATTTATTATGCAAGCAATGCAAACATTCAGTGTGTTATCTCTTACCATTTTTCACTGCCTATTGGAATATCAACATAGACAGGTGGATGTAACAAAAGTTGCTTCCAAGTTAACTCTTCTCCTTGATGAAATTTGTTTTAATGTTCTGTGGTTAGGCCCAGTGGTTCACAGAAAAAAGTGTCCATCCAAAAGAAACAACCAAAAGAAACACTGCATTAGTTTTATATAAAACATGTTACAGACAGAACACTTTGTAGACAATGTAACTGTCAGCTTTCTATTCAAACATTTTGGCAAACAAACATTGAGTTTTAGGCAGTTTTAAGGTTACACTGGATGACTAACTTTTAAAGGAACTGAAGCACCAACCTCGCCCCATTTTTGTTCTGGTAAACACATAGGGGTCTATTCATAAACTGCACTTTGTAGTATGTTTAGTAGTACTATAATAGTACTACTCACATTTAACAACCCTACATGCTGAGACCTCTGCCTCTCCTTTCTTTTTTATTAGGGCTCTGTGCTCCAATTGTGGAGATCTCGCTACATGTAAGCCTAAGTTTTAGTAGTAAATGAGAGAGAGATGGGAGGGAGCGTCTGGAAAATGGGGAATAGTAACTACTAAATGGGAGGGGTTTACGGACGGCTAAGGAGGAATTTAGGGAGGGCTAAGGAAAAGTCTAGGGAGGGACAAACACCCATCCATGAGAGTAAGCCCATTACTGTTCACAAACTGTTCTTTTCAAACCTTCTAAAGTCAAAAAGGTCCCAAAACTGTCCCAACCCTGTTTTAAATGTACTTCAGCTTCGACCTGGAGTGAGTCCTGCATCACACATGGCCAACCACTGGAACTGCAACCCCCTTACATATACAAAAATTGAGTCAGGGACTTAATTGTTTTCGACTTTTAAAACATACATATAAAAGTTATTTAATGTTAATATTTTGTGTATAATGAAAAACTAAATATGATTTAATTATAGGTTTAATAAACTTTGAGAATATTTTTAAAAATTGCTCAATTTAAATTAATTCAAATAATTATTTGCATAACATTTATTAATTTTTAATACACAATATACATTAAACATAAACATTTGACTATAGGTGGGACTTGTTTGAATAAATCTTCAAATAAATAATTTTACATGAATTAAATATATTTACAATAATTTATTGTTAATATACTTTTAAGATAATAGTGCTGCAACTTTTTTATATATGTTCTAGGTTTAAAACTATATATACAATTAATTTGCTTTAATCTTAAAATATAAATATTTTACTGTATTTCTTTTAAGTTTAATAAACTTTTTAACTTTTCCTAATATTTTACCATTGGGAGATCTCCGCCCTGGTGGTGGAGACCTCGGCCTATGGATGAAAAGTTACTAGTAGTAACTTTCCACTCGTAAATTTGATCTCACACCCCTGGTTTTAGAGGGTGAGGACATGCAAGTCTACACTTAGGAGAAACTCTGTGCTTGGAAATTGTGAACAACCAAAAGTAATAAACTTACTACAAATTGGAAGAGTAAATTTATACATAAGTAAATCTACACATGAAAATTTACCTATGTGAATATGCCGCATACATTTATTCATGTTGTCAGTATGATAAATACATTCATTACATCTAGATATTTGTAAAGAATTTTAGGTTAGCAGAAGAGAAACTGAAGCCATGGAGAGGTTTTTCTACGACAAGCATTTCCTCTCTCAATCAAGAAGTATCTTTGTGTTGATATGCATATCACTATTTTTCTATAACCAATCCTCACCACAACACATCATCATCAAAGCTTGAACCTATTTTTTGTAAAATTTGGTGATGGCTGTTTGAAGAGTTTGCATTTTGTCTCAGGGATAGGCAAGAAGACACAAATTGGTTGTTAATGATAGCTACCACAAAAATGCTTTTAACACTTGCTTTTCAGCAAATGTTGTCGAATGTGCTATACATATCACATAAGCCAATAATTCTTTCTGAGGAGATGACATTTTTGAACTGCTGTAGCTGGTTCCCCAAAAAAATGAAAACAACTGCATCGTATTGATACATATGTTAATGACTACGTACAAAATGCATATCACCATTCCATGATTTGTTTAAGCATTATAGTTAATCTACTTATGATGGCTATAGCTCAATATCAATTATTTATTCGTTTTGTCAATTGAAAGTTCTCATTGGTGCATTATTACTGTTTTTCTTATTTCAAAAGTACTTTATTTTGATTATTAGTATTGTATTTTAGAACCTATATCATTATTATCATTGATATTATCATTGCACATATTTTTTTATGTAGTTAATTCATTATTTTGATTCGTATTTCAAATTTTACATTATGTGTGTTGCTGTATTTTGGCACACATTCTGAAAAATATTGCACTGTTTTGAAAGGTTGTATTTGTAGGACTAGAGGATAGGCCTCAGGCTGCAGTTGTCTCCAGTGAGCTCTACCACCTAGTAGTATTTCATGGGGTCACAAATCAAGAATTCTAATATAATTGCTGAGTTTTAACAGGACATGTAGAGGAGAGCAAAGAGATAAACTTGAAGAGATTATTTATAGAATAACATAGCCACAACTACAAGTTTGATTAACAATCCAGCCTCTGGACTTTTTCCAAAAAAGAAAATACACACATAATATAAAAAATAAACAAATAAATTGAAACAAAGTGGGGGTGATGCAGAATGAGAGAGGAACAAGAGGTAATGGAGTGGGAATAAGGGAAAGGCAGGAAGAAGAAAGGGACGGGGAGGATGAAGCACATCCAATATGGGCGGTGATTTAAAAGATGTTCAACTAAGCAGTCCCTGTAGTGGTCCAGGGTTGAGCCTATTTTCACTGAATAAAAAGCTTGTGTGACGTTTAGGCATCAAGGTTTCTCGTCTTCATGTGTCTCTTTTTCAATGTTTTTAAGAACTGAAGGCTTATTTTAAAGTGCTGCTGAATATGAGTCACATCCATGCCGAGAGCTTACCAGAGTTTATGAGGGTTTAAAGAAAGACATTGCGCTTACTGAGTAGTCAGGCAGCAGGATGCTGAGCTTAGCGCATTGTCTGGGCATCCACACGAGCTGGCCGGCCTTGGTGTTACTACGGACACATTCACCCCCAGGAGTGTCCTGCGTCTGACATGGATGTGTTGGATGAGAAGGGCAGGAGTCGGAAATAGGAGTTCTGCACTTTGCAAAAGATGTCATACTGTGGCTACTGGGATGAGTCGCCTTTTCCTCTGGCAATCAAAAAGGAAACATAAGAGACTTTCAAATTTTCTCAATGTGTTTCGGCTTAAGAGAAAGCCTTGTTCACAATAGGTCGTCATAATGATTTCCTCATTTTTAGTAAAATTCGATGTCACTAATGTTATCCAGAAAACGTTGTCTTTAACCTCATGGATGTCATTTAGGGGTCACCAGGGGTCGCAGATGCAACCCCTGGCTTGTCCCGTGCGACCCCTGGCACTGTGTTTGTGGCTCATGGCCTCAGACGTGGCAAAATCAGTGCCTGGAACACAGGAGCAGCTCGTCCTCATGGATGTTGGTTGGGGCACCACTTTTCTGGTTTTTGTCAACTTTCTTATTACACAAATAGTGAATAACACTATTCAATATTAGTGCAATAAAAATGCAGTACAATTACTTGGAATATGACACTATCTGGCAGCTAAGGAAAGTAAAAATGCTTTTAAATGTATGTTGTATGCGTGCTTGCAGGTGAGTCCGCGTTTATGTGAGAGAGTTTGGGAATGTGTGTGTATGTGTTAACATTTGTGTGAGTCATAGTAAAGGTTAAATGGCATGTGATGTCACTTCCGCTACCCCTGGCATTTTGGTGAATTGACTCCCCTGAGTAGCCTCTCTCTCTCTCTCTCTCTCTCTAAAGCGATCTAATATAATTGCTTTCTCTTTTAAATACACTTCATGAATGCTGCAAATGTTGCTGACACTGTTTTTAAGAAACAGGGGGCATATTATCAAGGGCAGTATCGCCACTTTTGTGGCACTTTTTGCCGATAAAGCGACAATATTTTTATCGCCCTATTAGCAAGCTGTCGCTAACAGCTGTTAGCGACAGCTTAATGGCGATAGCGGCCGTTTTGTTGCCGCCTTGCATGTCAGCGATAATTATCGCTAATGACATGCAAAGTAGGCGTTCCCAACTAAAAGCAACTGCAAACAGTCGCAAACACAACTTCCCCTATTATCAATGCCCGCGAAGCGATAAAAAAGTCGCGCTAACCGCGATTATCGCTGGAATTTAACACCTGCTAAAAACTTGACTTACCTATTTTCTCAATGGGAGGTGGATTATGAGGCTGAGTCCACCATGGCCTATCATCAAGGATTCCCCCATCGCTGGTGTTTTATCGCAGGATTTCCTGCGATATTCTCGCATTTCGCCGCTATTGCTGGATTTTTTATCGCCTTGGAGATAAGCGTTGCTAATAACGCGCTATCTCGGCGATGAAATCCAGCGATAGCCGGCGATAAAAAAAACAGCGCTAAGCGCGCTTTGCGATAATTATCGCAAATCGTTGCTAATATGCCCCCAAGTGTTTTCCACGTCTATCCACAATAAAGTTACTTTATGCGCTAGTTTAAAATTTGAGAAATCAATATGGCGGCCTATTGTGAACAATGGTTTTCGTTAAGCCAAAATGTGTTGATTCGGTCACAAAGGCAATACAAAAATAAACAAGCATTGCACAACACCACTGGAGTGCCAGCACATGTTCTGACTTAACGGGATGCCATACTGCACTTTATGTGAGATCTGTGGTCCCAACTTTACACTGTGTACCGGCTCGGCTTAGACACTCATCAGCAGCCCAACAACTCGCTCTAGAAAATAAATATATATGTTCACTGAAAAAGCAAAGATTTAAGTGAAGTTATGTTTCGCTTTGCTTATAACACCTAAAAGTGGGTTAAAACAATGCAGAAATTCACTGAAAACACAGTTATGTGGGGTATGGTGGCAAATTAAAATGGAGAAAACCAGTGAAATTTGAAAGTTAGAGCTAGGACCACAGTTTATTACTCGTACAACAGCCATGCAAAACATACCTCACACACCAAACTAAATGCTCATGACTTCACTCTTGATTTGACAGCCGCAATTACAAATGCCGTAAATAATCTTACAGTTGACATTACATAACATATTACCCTTAACACTATGACAGAGAAGAATATGAATGTAGTAATTATTCATTGGTTTGAGTATTTTTTGTTATTTCACTAAGCAGTGCTTTTAGGTTTGCTACATACTGGTATATGTTATGGTTCGCATGGCTGTTGTCTAAGTTATAGATTACCAGGACCTCGCCCACCCATCTACAGGCGGTCAAATGTGTGTGTATCATGAGTTTTACTCCAACAGAGGCTTGTATACCAGGCCCTGTGGACAACCCATCTATGCACAGTCGCAATCTGTGTGCAGCTCGGAATCTGTATATGACAGGTAAATGCAGTATAACACAAAAAACTCTCAAGTTCACAGAAAAAAAACATTGTTAAAAGTCTAGTTCTGGTTTGGCGAACACAAAACCTTATGGTATGCAACTCATAAAGCAAATTCACTTTTTTGCATAATTTGTGTGGCACGCTAAGCCTGAAAGGGCCTTGTTTAGACTTATACTGGGTGCTGCCTTGTGTTTGGATAAAACAATGCATCTCTAATGAGCCTCTCATAAGAGGGAAACGGAGGAGTCAGGAGCTACTTATACTTATTCCAGGATGGCTTGGATGGTATTTGATCAATACAAAGCTGTATTAATGTTTGGAACGGAAAATGCCTTTGCCATCTTTTGGGTCAGTGTGGGTAACATTTGCTAATTCTATGCATAAAGACATTGCCAAAAATGGTAATAGGCATTGACAGTTTTCCAACTTGGCATGGATGACAATGGGCTTATACTTTACTTCATCTTGCTGGAAAAACAAACATTTGAGGTGATCAGATTAGAATGTCGGTGGTGTTGTAGAGCGCTCCTTACTAAGAAGCTGCTCTACATCTAGAACTTGGGAGCTAACCAGGACTCTCTACAACTTTTTTGTACATAAATTAGGCTTGAAAGGGTATTGTTTGTGTGAGGATGTACATATGTACATATATATATACATATGTACATATATATATATACATATGTACATATATATATATAGGTAGTTATAGTTCGGACCATGTTTCCATAGAAAAATAATTTTTTGACTTGCCTATATCTTTGTAGCCGTTTGCCAAATCTTCGCGAAATTTTCCCAAAAAGGTGCGCCGGTGATTCTTGTTGTGCTTGGAAAGTTTCAGGGTGATCGTCAAGCAGGAGCCGAGAAAAAAGAGGGTCAAATAAAGTGTTTTTCCAAACCGCTGGACGGAATTACCCCAAATTTGGCAGAAAGGCAGTTCTTGGTTTTGATTATCTGGTGTAAATTAATTCAATAGTTTTGGAGATATTAAATGAAATCCAAACTTGTATATCTTGTGGCATGAAGGCTCAGCGAGCCAACCCAGTCTCGTGCTTAGATCTGATTGGCTGCCAACACTTTGACCGAGAAGTGTCGGCAGCCATCTTGGGACTCAGCTTCAGCCGAGTCCCTGAAAGATATTTTTTTTAAAGAAAAGGGGGCAGGGTACGAATACCCTGACCCTCCATCTCTGATTATGTGGTCCCTCTGGGACCTCGCATGGCAAAAAACACTTTTTTGTTTTGATTTTTCAGCAGGAGTCATGCTGAAACTGCCGCCGAAAAATAAAAAAAAATGAAGCGAGCGCTCCTGCGGGGGCATGCGGGATAAAAAAAAAGGAGAGGGGCGCACAGGGTACCCCTCCTGAGGCTCTTTTAAGCCCCGGAGACCACCACCTCCTTGGGGCTTTATTTTATATTTGTAGAGGGGGCCGTGCGGACCCCCCTCCTGGGTCGGGTTCAAGCCTCGGAGACCACCACCTCCCCAGGGCTAAATTAAAAGTAATGGGGGGCGCACGGACCCCCCCAGGGGCTTGCGAACCACCACCTCACCGGAGCCAATTAGAGGGCGGGGTGCAGCCCCCCCCACCAGGGCCATATACAGCCCCGGGGACCACCACCTCCCCGGTGTCGTCCCATCTACTACAAAGGGGAGGAGCCTCCTGGAGCCATACATGGCCCTAGGGACCGTCACCCCCCCAGGGCTGGCTCCTGCTATGTCCTGGGATGCCCACCCGAGACATGGCTGTTTGCTGTGACACACATATATGTATATATATATATATACTACATACACAAAAAAACACAAAAAAACAACAATTCAATAACAAAAACTACATTATTTAATGTAGACAACAAATAAAATATTACAAATTTAAAACCCCAAATGATACATTTACTAAAAATACTATAAACATTCAAATAAATTTAAAAATAAAAACATATAATTTGAAATATAAAAGAAAACAAACAATTAATGCTATAAAATCTATTTTACCAATATTATGAAAACTATTGCAGTCTGAGAATATTAAATATACTATTCCCACTCTAGTTTATGTAACAGTAGAAAATTGTTGGACTTCCGAGGGGTTATAGTTACTGTTCCTACTCCAGTCACTGCAATAGTAGACAAAGTGTTGGACTTCTGAGGAGTTACATTTACTATTCCCACTCCAGTCAGTGCAACAGTAGGGAAAGCGCTGGACTTCAAAGGGGTTAAATTTACTATACCCACTCCAATCTAAGCAACAGTAGGGAAAGCGTTGAACTTCGGAGGGGTGAAATGTACTATTCTCACTCCAGTCTAAACAACAGTAGTGAAAGTGTTAGACTTCAGAGGGGTTACATTTACTATTCCCACTTCAAACAATGTAACAGTAGGGAAAGTGTTTGACTTCGGAGGGGTAAAATATACTCTTCCCACTCCAGTCTGTAAAACAGTAGGGAAATGGTTGGATTTTGGAGGAATGGAATTTACTATTCCCACTCCAAACAGCACAACAGTAGGTAAAATGTTGAACTGCAAAGAGGTTAATTTTACTATTCCTACTGCAGTCTAAACAAGAGTAGGGAAAGTACTTCACTTCAAACACATTACTTATAAAAGTACTGCCATGAATGTAGAAAAAATATTTAACTCAATATAAAAATGATTAATTAACATGAAATATATATATATATATATATATATAATATATATATATATATATATATATATATATATATATATATATATATATATATATATATATATATATATATATATATTTCTTCCAAAAAGCACTCTCCGAACCTCCACACAGGCGAACAGAGAGACACAGACCCATGGAATAGTGGCAGGCAAGTTGTTTTATTCTCCTCTCACTTGTGACGCGTTTCGAGCACCCTGTGCCCTTGTTCACACATAAAGAATAATGTCCGCCATGATCTTTTTAAATGCTAGGTGTCCACCCCATTATGAGTCACATGGTCAAAGCAATAGAAGAAACACTGTGTTATCGGCACTTTGACGCAATTAAACAACACATTACAGAATCATTCTTCTTTTGGTTGTTGCTAAAGATTAATGACATTGATACATTGTTATTATTATTGTTATTGTTACTTCTTTGTTTTTATCCCTTGAAAATACATTGTGAAGCTTAAATGCATTTCACCTATACAAAATGGAAATTTCAGAAGTATGCATGATGAGGTACAATTGTGCACTCACAATACGTGTAAAAGCAATAAATAAATAAATAAATAAATATTGCTATATAAACATTAAAAACTTCATGAATTGTTTGAGAATATAAAGACTGCATGATCGATCTTATACCATTCTGTCAGCATAAATGCTTAAACAATCCCAATGTACCTATTCCAAATGTCATATTTTCTGCAAGTGCTATTAGTTCCTCAATGCTCTTTGCCATGTGAATTTAATAAAGTGCCAAGTGCAACTAAAATATCTATCTAAAAATCAAGCGAGTGCATATATCTAAAAAATGAACCTAAAACCCAGATACAAACCTTTCTTTTGTGAGACCTAATATATAAATTGATAGCGACCAAAAACAGTGACTATGGTCACTGTAAAAGTGCTTTGGCAAATGTGAAAAATACAAGAAAAATACAATAAAAATATATATGAATATATTAATAAAAGACCTGGAAAAATCTATCAAAAATCTAAAAAGAATACACTAAATATCATGGTTTCCAACCAAATAGGAATGGTGTCAAAAATGTATTTATATGTAGCAAAACATTCTTATCATTGATTTGTCTAGACTCATTCTCATCTTGTTTTGTCCTTCTCTCTTTCCTCTGTATGTTCATTCATTATAAATAGTTATGCATGTCCTCAGTTGTGTTGAGTCCGTTAGGTGCCATGCTGTCTAATTCCAATATAGTACGTGTCTCAAGCTGCCTTAACAATTTTTCCCTGTTTCCTCCTCCCCTGAGGGGTGCAATGGCATTTATCACATAGTATGTTAGACAACTTAAATCATTATCGTGTGTAATTTTAAAATGTCTTGCAACAGGGTAGGTGTTATCATTGTTCACAATCGCTCTTAGGTGCTGCAAAATCCTGACATGCACCTGCAGCTTGGTACTCCCAACGTAACGCAAGCCGCAGGTGCAGGCCAGGACATATACAGCAAATTCTGTCCTGCAGCTGTAACTACCCTTGATAGCTACCTCATCTCTTGAAAAAGGAGAGACATAGTGTGTGGTATTGGTACCAAATTTACATGCTCGGCATGAGGAACACTTATAAAAACCCTGCCTTGGTTTCAGCCACGTGCCTGTAGTACCTATTTCTGGGCTACTTTTAACAAGTTGACTCCTCATAGATTTCGATCTTCTAAAAGTGATGATAGGTAAGTCTGGAAGTCTAGTTCCCAAAACCCCATCTTTTTTGTGGCCTCAGGTATATAGGCAGCATGATACATAGTGTCAAAATAAGAATATTAGAGCACATGCGTGCCATAGTAAAAAGGGATTTAAATTATCCAGTCGCCAGGCACTTTGCCATTAAACATGGGAGTAATAGGGACCTATTACAATTTTTCAGTCTTGACCATGTCCCTATAAATATCAGAGGGGGAGACAGAGTTTTAAAACTACGAAGACTGGAGTCACGATATATAATCGATTTACAGACTAGGACTCCGAATGGACTCAACAGTGGGGAAGAATTGGCTGTACATCTAGTTAATTAATTTGTCTCTAGTAAATAGGAGAATAGTAATGAAGTAAATGAAATTAAGATCATACTGCTACTGTATATAATATCAATATGAGACTTGCCGATTTACGGCGAAATGTAACAGAGGACTTGGGGCAATCTCCATTTTGGAGGTTGCCTGATGCCGATCCACGGCGAGATTGTGGTTCAACGGTGGTGTACGCGATATGTTGTAAATAATGGTCAATTTTCGTGTAAATAATTGTATGTATGAACATTGGTTCTCACAATAATTAGTTTAATAGATCAGATTTCTTAAATCTTTAAAAATCACCACTTAGAAATGGCGCCTAGTAAATATGCGCCACATCCTCTTTTTGTCTCTATGATTTTGCCTCTTTAAAAATGGCGCTTTACAATATGATGTGTAAACACTGATGAAGGACTGGTTCCGAAACGCGTTTGTTTGTTGAGAAAATAAAGATCAACTGACTGCCGACCCCGTGAGTGCTATAATTTCTTTAAACAAGAAATTTTTGGAGCAGGGATATATAATATATATATATATATATATATATATATATATATATATATATATATATATATATATATATATAATAATAAAAACTAAAAACAATGAATCAATTTACATAATTATTATTCAATATTATTCAATATACCCCTACAAACCTATCAGCCTGCACTTAAAATATCATTAAAATAAATAAGTACTTCATAATTTGCATATTTAAAATTCAACTAAATAATTAATTTACACGTAATAACTAATAATCCAACCACTACATCATACATTTCAAGATACCCGCCCACCAAGCCACCCCACCAGAAAAACCCAAAGCACCATCAAGACATTGGCATAATATCCAGAGAAAACTGCAGCAAGACCCTACAGGAACGCCCACCCAACCACAACGGGAACCTCGAAGTCGGCATCAAGCTCTTCAATAAATGGCTCGCAGACTGTGCAAACCGCACTGCTCTCACCAGAAACAAGACCTACAAAAACAATAAAAGACTCAGCTGGTACATGAACTACCTCAGGGAGTCCAATTTCCGCTGCAAACAACTTGAGAGAAAATGGAGACTCTACAAAAACACCACTGCAAGATCAACATACAAAGTCGCCCTCAATCTCTACCACCAACAACTGAGAGACACAAAAAAAAGGCCCTAACTCTCAGACTCGAAGCCAGCTCCAACAACAGCAAATAACTCTTCACCATCATAAAAGAGTTCTCCAATCCCGCAGCTGCCAACTACTACATCATCCCATCTCAAGCACTCTACAACATTCTCTCAAACGTCTTCGAACAGAAGATTGTCAAGATCTACAACACATTTGACCCACAGCATATTGATACAAACTCCTCTGACCAGCCTGACACCTCCTTCACCACCAAACAGCAGCTAAGTACATTAGGTTGCGCCGTTCGGGCTGATTTTTAGCATCGGGTGTTTGTCCCAGCCTGGAAAATCAGCACAAACGGCACCATGCTCAGCGATTGAAGGCACTGCTTCTTTCTGCCGCTCAAGTAGATTTTCCGCAATGCGAATGGATGGTTTATCAACACGAGCGGTCGCGACCATCTGTGACTGCCCACGTTGAGAAATCTCGCTGTGAGGTGATCTACCGTTCCTAGTTTCCTAGCTCACGCTCGCCAACTTAATGTTGGCGAGCGCAAGCAAAGAAAAAACTCAGCTCTGCTTCACGGAGCAGAGTTTATCGGAACTCTGCATGCTCCGCGGAGTGTGGAAAACTCCACAAACTGCGCGAACGGAGCAGAGTTCACTGCCCAGACCTACTGCAGAAGTCAATGCCCTATTAAAAAAAGCAACAGCAGACTCCAACACATTCTGCAGCTACAGACGTATCTCGCTCCTGCCTGTTCCAGCTAAAGGCAATGAGAAAGCCATCAATAACCAACTCGCAGAAGTCCATCAACTCCTAGACAGCTCTCAATCAGGCTTTCGCACCAACTGGAGCACAGATACAGCCCTCATTGCAGCCGCCGATGACATCAGAAGCATCCTGAACCAAGGAGAAATGGCCGCACTCATCCTCTTCGACCTCTCCGCAGCTTTCAATATGGTCTTCCACAAGTCACTCATCAGAAAGCTTAAGCACTTGGGTATCTGCGGACAGGCCCTCAAGTGGATATCCTCCTCCCTCACAGACCGAATGCAATGAGTAAGACTTCCCCCCTACACCTTAGAACCCAAGAAACTCATCTGCAGAGTCCCTCAAAGATCGTAGTTCAGCCCAACACTCTTCAACGTCTACATGACACCACTCGCGGACATCGTCAGAGCCCACGGCATCAACATAGTATCCTATGCTGACAACACGCCGCTCATCCTCTCCCTTCCCTACTCAACCAGCACCGCCAAAGCAAACTTCACCAGCTGCATGAGCAATGTCACTGCTTGGATGAAAAACAACTGACTCCAGCTCAACACAAAACCAAAGTCCTAATCTTCCGCAACAACCATTCACCCTGGGACGCCCCTTGGTGGTCCTCTGAACCTGGCCCCCCACACACCCCTGCAGACTATGCCAACAACCGTAGGCTCATACTGGACACCAACCTCTCCACAAGCAGACACATCAACGCCGTCTCCTCGTCATGCTTCCACATCCTACAAATGCTATGCAAGATTTTCAAATGGATCCCACTGAAGACCAGACGAATGGTCACCCAAGCTCTTATCACAAGTAGGCTTGATTACGGAAACGCCCTCTACATCGGAATCCCAGCCCATGTCCTGCGCCCATTGAACACCCCCAGAACGCTGTCGCCAGACTCATTCTGAACATCCAGCGAAATAAACACCTCATAACCTCTCCCTTCCTCATGGACTTTCAAAGGAATCTCAAGACATGTCTCTTCCAGACGAAACAGGCATGATCTCTTCCTCCCCCCTCAGGCTTGCCCTACTCAGTGCGTGGATACCTTCACGGGTGATTAGCCATGATCTACAAATTCACATAACATAACAATAGATAATTGATTGTCACTTAATTAACTTTCCACCCTCTACCCCTACAAACCTAGCATCTCACAACTAAAATATATGTAAAACAAATCAGTATTCTATATTTTACATAATTAAAAATCAATTAAATAATTAATTAACAATTAATAATGAATTGTTAATTCATTATTACTTAATGTGGCCCAAATCCTCACCCCTACAAACCTAACAGTCCGCAAATAACTTATAACGAAAATAAATCAGTATTACCTAATTTACATCATAAAAATCAATCATATAATTAAATAAAAGAAATTAAATAATTCATACCTAATTAACTTCCCATTCTATCACCCTATAAACCCAACAAGCCAGTACAACACTATAAATTACTATTAAAAATTAAATATAAAATTCTAAATCACTTAAAATTGCAAGCTATTTTTAAAACAATTAATAACATTTATAGAAACAATAATATTATCAATGAAAACACATACAAATAATTAAAAAATGATAGTTTTTACCACCACTATTGAAAATTATATTAAAAACATCGATATTATTTAAAATGATATTACTTAACTGAACAAACAATATATTGTCATCGATATATGTGCATCTCGATATTTGTGTGTGACAATATTTAATTTCTGAGATTTCTGTTCAAATTTACAAAACATTTTTCTAAAGGTGGTAATGTACGTCAAGAACATTTGTGCATATTTGTTGTGTGGCATCTTGTGTTGGTGATGAGTTATGTTGTTGTTTGTGCAGCTGTGTTTTTGTGTTGCATTGTTGAAATGTAATTTTGTTGTATTGTACTGTAGTTGTGTTGCGTTTATTTTAACTGTTTATTTGCCTTGCTGTGTTTTAATTCTGTTGATATTTTGATGTGCATATGTTATATTGTAATGTGCTGTTGTTAACTTTAGAGCTGTCAACAGAATTTCCAGCTAACACATGGTTTGAAAGTTCCTTTGACAAGCAACCATTTACCACTGTTACCACTGCCTAAGGTGGTAAACTAGCGCTGCTCGAGTTCTTCAGCTGTTTAAGACACGAGTCAGCTCATAACGTGGGCACTCAGTGCTGGCGTTATGTCGTACACCCCTCGTTATTATCAAAGCAGGTACTATGCGAACATGTCTGTAAACACATCAACAGATATATATAATACTGCAAATTAATTTATAACTCCTACAATGATCTCATTTTAAATGCAGCATATGCGAACTTTTTACTTTGAACAGTTTCAGGAGCTGTTTTGGAAATGATTAATGTGAGTTTCACATAAAGATAAAAGCCAGCGTTGAAAACCAAGACATCCTTCACAATCTACTAAAAGTGCAGAAGTTAATTTCCTTGAACATAAACCTAGCAGCTGACACAGACAGGTCGGGCTACACATAAATTTACGTTGTCGATTCGATTTAAAATCTTTATTCGGTTTTGAAATAAAACACAAAAGTATACAAAACAGTTCCATAGCCTATAGAGAGTACCTCATCAGATTGGCATTACATCTAACATAAAAACACTAACAATAAGTGCAAAATATATTATGGTGCGTTAAGATATTTCAAAGCTCATCATAGAAAAAGTGTATAGAAATAGGAAGATATAAAATATAAAACTAAAATGACAAAATTACTAGCAGAATGTCACAGAATTTAAAAAAACATTTCATAACTCATCAATAGTAGGGAACAAAAAGTTGTGGCATGAACATACAGTGGCAGAATATAAGGCCAGCCAACTCATTATAAAGTGCAAATGCGATTTATATGTTTAAACCTCTCCCATACATTCACAAAGTGCTAGTGCAAATTTATGAGCTTGAATGGGTCTGATTAAAACCTAACATTGACTAATGCGATTGCCGTACAATATTGAACTTACAGCTTCGAAATAGACTTGCCGTTAAAAAGGCCCTAGACTCTATAAAACAAAAACCTCTAACTAGGGTCCGTTATGTTAATATACAATGAGCTGGTAAACCTCCTAAAACAGACTTGGGGTTAAAAAGGCCTGCAGTTAGCCACTAAACTCGAGAAAAATTTAAAAACCCTCTAACTAGGGTCCGCTATGTTAATATAAGATTAAGTGGTAAACCTGCTAAAACACAACTTTCCCAGATAATCATTACAGCGTTAGGATCCCCCAGACAAATGGTTGCAAATAGACTGCTCCCTATAATTAGTAACTTGGTACGTGCTGATCAATCGGGACTCATACCTGGATAGAGCACCTTTCTTAATATCTGACAACTGCTGAGGCTTGTCCATGATACACTGCCAGAGGCGCGTGGCAAAGTAGGTATCCCTTGATATCAAAAAAGCTTTCGATACGCTGAGCTGTGACTTCTTGTTGACGACCTTAGGGAGCATGGGCTTTGGACCTGAGTTTCTGGGCTGGGTTCGAACGCTGTATTTGAACCCAACAGCTAGAGTCCAGACGGGTCAGTTGATATCGGACAGTTTCTCTGAGTCCAACAGGGCACTCAACAGGGGTGCACACTGTCACCGCTGCTTTTTGCAATGGCCATGGCGCCCCAGGCCTGTTGCCTACACCTTTGAGCGCAGGGTTGGGGGATCCCAGAATTAGATACCCATCACATTGTGTTGTAATATTCGGACAACGCCCTGGTCTTCTTAAGTGAGGTCGGAACCTCCCTCCTGAACATAATGCTCTTATTAGATGACTTTGGTGTTGTATCTGGGCTCAAGGTCAACTGGCCCAAATCCTGTCTGTTCCCTCTTACTCCCACTCCTGAACTCCACAGAGGCGCCTCGCTGGAGCACCCTCTCAAGGTGTGTCATGATACCCTTAAATATCTAGGCATCTAAATATACCACACCAACAGGGCCCTTAAGGAGGGTAAGGTTGTCAAGGGACTACAATAGATCCAGGGATCTCTCCCCTTCTGGTATTCACTGGCCCTCTCCCTAATGGGTTGATTGGCAATTGCTGGTGCTGCCCAGACTACTGTATTTTTTTGAAGCGCTTCCACTAGAGGTCTCCAGAGGTTTCTTTCAGGAATTAAACGGTCTTCTACTGGAATTGATATGGGGAGCGGGATGTCGCCAGGTGGCTCTTTCTGTTGCACAGAGACCCTAACTAGAAGGAGGGCTTTGTGCATCAAATTTTAAATTGTACTACGCGGATGCGCAACTACAATGGACAATGCACTGGGTGGACACGGCCCCATGCCCTGAGCGAGCTGCCGTCCGCGATGTCCTAAGGGAGACGAGTGTCTGTACCTGTAACTACAGTCCTCCAACATTGATATATTTTATATATTCACATGCTTGAATCATTCCCCGTCATCGGGCTGGGAATCCCCAGTACACTAATTGTAGGAGGCTGTCATAGTTTATGGTGCACAGTCTAAGGAGTGATGCACCTTGCACTAATCCAGGCAGCCCTTATGGTGATTTTAGTGGTCTTTGATAACCATGAAAAGCTCTCAAAGTGGTAGCTGTGGAGAGGAGCCTTCAGGCTTATCTTGAAGGAGTGTAAAGCAGCTTGTTTTACCAACTTTAATCAATAGTGTAAGTAAAATGAAAAAGAACCACAAAGTGTTTATATAAAAATAAGTCTATTTCTTACATAACACAATCACTACACATTGGTATATCTCCTACCCGGAGATATCAATAGCACACACAAGAAAACTTGGAAAACAATCAGGTAAGTAGCACAGAATACAGTGGTCTCCAGGGGGAGACCAAACCATATACTAATAAAGTGGAATGTGAACTACAATGGAGAACAAGACTTGGACCAGAAGACTCAGGGGAGCTGGGACACAAGGAACCACCCAAGATAAGCACCCGGGAACCCCATGGAGGCCGTGTGCAGAGTAGAAATACAGCCGCCTGCCTAATGGAAGTCTATAGAGAAGTTGCAGTTGCAGTTTTAAAGAAGAAGGATCCTTCCCAGAGGACCCATAAGAAACCCCTTGGAGGACAGAAGGTTGAAGAGCCACCTCAGCCCTGGATGCCCCAGGAACCATATTACCTGCACCAGGGAAGTCGGTGCATAGGGGTGAAGAGACGTTGGAACCTGCTGTTGATGACAATGGGAGACTTTGAAAGAAATGCCTCTGGAGGAGTCCTTGAAGAAGTCCGGTGCAATCCAAGGATGGATTCTGGAAGTGAAGATCTTGCAAGCCGAGGGGACAGAGTCTATGCCACTCAGAGTTGGCCAGGAGGGACGGAAACACAATGCCCATTGATGTTGGAAAGTTCAGGAGTAAAGACGGTGACCTTGTCGCTGAGCTGTGTAGACCAGGCGACACTGAGGAAGACCAGGAGCCATGCACAAGCTGTCTCATGTTGGATGTCAGTGTCTAGGTGGTCGGTGTCCGGCGGGAGAACCAACAAGCCTTGGTAGCCGCAACTGACGTGGAGAACAAAAAGGAGCAAACGTTGGGACCAGCAAGGTCCAAGGAACTTACCAAGTGCAGCAGAGTCAGAGCAAGCCCTGAGCAAGCAGGGGAGCCCACTGAAGCAAAAGAAGACCCTCGAGAAGACCCACAGGCCGGAGGCACAGGAGTCGCAACAGGATCTCAAGCAGCTCACCAAAGTCGGAGATCCACGATGCAGGAGATGCAGGGTGGACTCTGTTCTTCAGGAAGTAAAGTGCTGGAGGCTGGAGCTTCTTGTTGCCTGAAGAGCTCTGGAGTGCAGAGCCAACAAGCCTTGGCAACGACAAGTCAATGCAGTGCACAGGGGTTCGGTCCCAGCATCCCTGGCGAGGGATACTGTCCTCCAAATTGCAGGGAAGACAGGTAAGGCCTCTAGGGAGCCACAGAACCACCCCCTGAGTTGCTCAGCCTCAGGATGTCCGTGGGACGTCAGGTGAGGCAGAATGGTCAACTTTGCTGCGGTACCTGCAGGGGAGTGACTCCTTCACTCCAAGTGAGATTTCTTCGGGTGTCCTTGATGCCCACAGGTCTTTTGGAGAACCTGGATGAAGCACAGACACAGACGACGAAGAAGACTTGAAGAACAGTGAGACCAGGAGCAGCTGGAGTCTTCCTTGGTGCAGTCTCGGTTTCAGTCGAAGTCCCACAAAGTCCAAGTGTCCAGACGATTGAAGAGCGACATAGTTTCATAGTTGAGTCTTGTCCCATGAGAAATCCGAGGACCCACCCACAGGGAGCACTTAAATACCCTAAGGAAAGGGCTGGAACGACTCAGGGGTCCCTCCCAGAGGAGGGGCTGGACAGAGGGGTGGATACTCCCCTGTCTTTTGTCCAGTTTTGCACTAGAGCGGGAACCAAGGGTTCCTGAACTGGCTCAAACTGGAGCATGCAAGGAGGGCACCATCTGTGCCCTTCAAAGCAGTCTAGGGGTACTGACAAGTGCCCCCACCCCAGCCCAATACACTAAGTTCTATCTGTGAGATGGTCCCACCTCCCTGTGACAGGAAACCTATTGTTCTGCCTTCCCCTGCTTGAGCCTGGCTCAGCAGCAGGAGGGCAGAATCGTGTCTGTAGTCTGCAGCAGCACTAGTTTGCTGGCAGACCCTGAAAGGCTGTTACCGGGAGTACAGGAGGGTCCCCTAAGGAGTCCCCCAGTACATGGGATCATGCTTCCAACAATTGAATTGGGGTTGGGGTATGATTCAAACATGTTTGACACCAAAAATGACCGGGTTCGGTGCAGCCATTATATATAGTTAGACATCTCGTAATGACTGATGTCCACTATATGTCTTAAAATGGCTGACCGCACTTACAAAGCCTGGAGAATTGACTCCGGGGTTTGCAGGGGTGTCCTGCTAATGCAGGGGCACCCTCACACTTGCAACCAAGCACCCTGCCTCAGGACTAAAGGGCCTTCCATAGGTGTGGCTTATAGGTTTTAAGTGCAGTGACCTCAGATATAAGGAAACTTATATTTGTCGTGAGAGGTGCAAACACCACTTCACACAGGCTGCAATGGCAGGCCTATAGTCACAGTTTAAGTGGACTCCCATGGGTGGCATAAGGAATATGGCACATTACAACGCGATGTAATACATTGCATACCATTACAACGCGGTCGTTACAACGACCCCGTTGTTAGTACGCGATGTATTACATCGCAAGTCTTTACAACGACTTCCACTAGGGGGCGCGCTGGACTTAGGAATAGTATTATTTACTATTCCTACTCCAATTTGCGCAACAGTAAGGAAGGTGTTGGAATTCATTTCCAATACCTCAGCGCCCCCTAGTGGAATTTGTTGTAAAGACTTGCGATGTAATACATCGCCTACTAACAACGCGGTCGTTGTAACGACCGCGTTGTAATGGTATAATACATGGGAGAACCCTGGTGTACCTATGCCCCAGGTACCTCAGTACCATATACTAGGGACTTATAAGAGTACACCAGTAGCCAAGTGGAGATGCACCAAAGTACTTACCAGAACCATTTTAGAAAAAGAGCACAGTTGCTGGGGTCCTGATAGCAGGATCCCAGAAGGCAAGGTAAAAAACACACTGACACTATGCAAAAAGTGGGAGTAACCATGTAAGCAGATCCTACTTTCCTACACTAATATAACAGTAAACAATATAAAAATATACAGAATACAGTATACAATGCAAAAGGGCAATTTATATATTCACATGATTGAATCAGAATAGCAAGCAGTACACATAATAAAATACAATAAAGCGGAAAACAGGCTCCCCTTTAATGAAACTCGTTTCTCAGAACTGCTTGCCTCATTGCTGCGTCAGCTTCTACTTCCACATCTAGGCAGTAGTGTTTTGTGAATGTATGCCTGTTCTTCCAGGTGGCTGCAGGGCAGATGTCCTTCAAGGGCACCCCAGCATACAGTGCTGTAGTTGAAGCCATGCCCCTGGTGGAATGCGCCATCTCTTTTCAATGTAGAAGACGCTTAACTTTGGCATGACAGAAAGAGATGTAGGCTGAGAGTCAATGAGCTATTCCCTGTTTGAACAGGACTTGACCTTTTCATGGTTGACTAAACGACACAAACAGCTGGTCTGATGTGCATATGTCCTTTAACTTGTCTATACTGAATTTTAGACATCTACGTCCAAAGAATGTAGCAATCTTTCTGCTGTTGAAGATGGGCTTGGAAAGAGAGATCTAAGCATGACAGGTTAATTTAGGTAAAAGTCAGTGGGAACCTCTGGAATGAATGTAGGGTTGATTCTGAGAATTACCCTGTCAATTGTGAACTGGAAAAAAGGCTACCTGATGGTGAATGCTTGAATCTCTACCAATCTCCTGGCAGATGTTAGAGCTAGGAGAAGTGCTGTTTTCCAAGATGTGAATTTTTAAGTCTGCTTTATGTATAGGCTCAAAAGGTGCTGGCATCAGCTAACTGAGGACTATATTAAGTCCCCTTGAAACCGGAGGATGTCGCAGGGGTGGAAATGCTCTGAAGAGCCCTTTCATAAAATGTTTAATGATCCTTTGGGAAAACAGAATCGATGTTGATGTAACCGTTGTTCTAAATGTCGAGATTGCAGCAAGATGGACCCTGATTGAGGAATGTTTGAGTCCACTCTTGGCAAAATTTAACAAATATGGAAGGATCTGAATAGGTTATTTTTAAGTGGATGTTGGGATCTGGGAAGAGTGGAGTCCTCAGGCAGGCAGTTGCTGCCGGGACCTGGAGGACGTCAGACGGAATAAACTGGACACTTACCCCCATTTCTGCGTAGTGTCTTCCTTTCAGTGGATGATGACCATTATTTCGGCAGCAGACATAGAAATGCTTCCATTTAGCACTGTAAGTCTTATTAGTTGCTGGAGCTCGAGCATGCGCCAATATATGTTTACATTCTTGCAGTAGATGTAAATGGTCATATTCTAGGTGGTCAGGTACCATGTGGTAAAAATCAGCGACTTGGGATTGTAGTGGAGAATCTCTCCATGATGTCTGTAAAGTACCCTGGGGTGCACCTTCAGAGGAATGGCTGGATGTGCTGATAACTACAATAGCTCGCTGTACCAATTCCAGCAAAGCCACACCGGAGCAATGAGGATCAGAGTACAATGCTCTATCTTTGTCTTCTTCAACACCCTGGGTATCAGGAGAAAAGGAGGAAAGGCATAGGCAAATATCTTAGACCAACTGATTGAAAGAGCATTGCCCATTGTCCCTGGATGGCAGAACCTGCTTGCCAAGCACAGGCATTTCCTGTTGTTCGGAGTGGCAAACAGATCGATTGTGGGGGTTTCCCCACTGATTGAAAACATAATCCACCTGTTTCTGTCCTAGTTCCTACTCATGACAATCCGACATTTACAGACTGAGTGCATCCGCCTGATCATTCTGGCAGCCTGGCAGATGTTCCACAGTGATGTCTATCCTGTGAGAAATGGCCCAGTTCCACATAAGCTGAGCCTCTTTTGAAAGGAGTTTGGACTGTGTTCCTCCTTGCTTGCCTATGTAGAACATGGATTTTGTGTTGTCTGTTCTGACTAGGACTGGTTGACCTGCCAATCTGAGGAGGAACGCTTATAAACCTAGTCGTATGGCGCTGAGTTCCAACACATTGATGTGGAGCCTTTTCTCTGCATCTGACCACAGGCATCTGGTTGAAAGTTCTTGAAGGTGAGCTCCCCATCCGTCTATGGACAGATCTGTGTGTGGTGGGCAGGGATGTAGCTTTGTTAGTGAGATTCGGGGGGTATGAATTGACAATTCCCCAACTAAAAAAGCACTGGGCTGCAGGTGAGATAACCAAGGGTCCGAATGGGCTGTTTCCATGAGAAATAGGATCAGTTCAGACACAGCAGACCTGACCCAGGCCCACCTGAAACACCCTCCCTGAAGGTATGCCCCTGGTGGTGGTGATAGAGGGAGACCACAACCATTTATCATTGCTGCATAAATGCTCTGTTTGAGTGAACATTACAAATGCTAAGATGGAATCGACTTATGAGGAGATAGAAGGAAGCAACAGAGGGGACAGGTAGGCGGAAAGCAGGGAGGGATTGAGGAAGGAAAGGAGGGAGACAGGGATGGAGAGTTGGAGGAAACAGAAAGTGAAGTAAGGAAATGAAGGATGGAGACTGAGGGGAGGAATGAAGGGGGAGGGAGGAAGCAGGAAGGTAAGACAAGAGAGGTAAAGAAAAAGGGAGTAAGGAAGTAAAGAACTAAGGAGGAAAAGAAAAGAAGGAAGAAAAAGAGGGGTAGGAGAGGGATGAAGAAAGGGAAGGACAAAGGGAGGAGGAACTACGAGATCCTTCCAACCTTGTCACCCTGGGGGCGGGGGAGGGTCTAAAATGTGGGGACAACAAATGTCTTACAAGGGAAAGGAAAAAAGGAGGAAGGAGGGATGGCAAGGAAGGAATATGTTCTAGCTGGTCCATTAGTATTTTCCAACTTAGTCAAGCAAAATCTATTCACTTGGAGTTTGTTTCTCATATGAGCTCTCCAGGGCCTCTTTTCAATACTAGTTCATCTACACATTTTTGTTCCTCTTTATCTGCCAAGGACAGACGTCTGCTACCCCAACACCAAGTCACTAAGGTTTTTTTAATCTAGCATTAACCTTTAAAATCTTTTATGGGGAAGAGACCACTTTACTTATTACTTCAGCAGATATAGCAGCAAGGAGATACAATGGCAATTTCTTATGTCACCCCATATTGGGTGTTCTCATGAGTTTTATAGATGTTCTTATTAAATCTTCCTTTTTCTGTTAGATCAATAGCAAATGGGATAGATTCACTGAAGCCAACCCTGCAGGTTGACAATAATCTTTTCTTCTGTTTGGCAAGGATGTCTGGGGTCTTAAAGTAATTTTTTTGATCCATCCTCCTCTGTCACCTAAAGATAGGATAAGTATCGCTGATCTGGACCTTTGCCTGAAGAATCTCATTTTAACAGACATTTTGGAATTTTCTTCACTCATACTCCAAATCCTTTTCTTCAGCAAACTCGCCTTGTGATTGTTTTGTGAAAATGACTGTTATTGGCCATCGGTGGCACAAAGCATAGGACTTATTTTATTTTTAGAGTGATGTATTTTGCCACCTTCATAATTGTCATTATTGTCCACTTACCTTTAACTGAGCCTGTGAATTCTCTCCAGCAAGCCCAGACAAATAGTTTTCCTAGAATATTGTCTATTATAGGTAACCTAATAGAGACTGTGTGGGCTCAGACTCAAAGGGACAAAGTCACAATCCAATCCAATCTAATTCACAATGTGCCATGAACTAGAAGGCATACCAGCACTGAACAAGCCATCCAGAGAGACCGTAAACGCTAAATAAGATTATTTCACTTGTTTACAGAGGGTCCAATGGCTAATGTTTTCCAATAGCTTCTAGTAACGTAGGCAATACACCTAATACCAGTTTTAGTTTAGAAAACTTTGAACAGAAAGCAAGACCCTGTTACCAGACCTGAGGGCATGTGGTAAAACAAAACTTCCAAATTTCTCATTCAGGACTGTGGCATCCAATCCATTTTCAGTTCGAAGCATAACTAACAGCAAATTAGGCCAATGTACCTGTTTTAAGGTCAATTTCATGTGAAATCTTACTGGAGTTTACCTCACGATGATCCCAGCGGCCTGATTCGGAGTTACTTGCAACTTGTGAAGCAGGCCACTAGACGGATGGACATACCAGCCATTGCAGAAATCCTAGCATTAAATGCTGTTCAGGAGAATAAGGATGCAAAGGAGGAAGGAAGGACGGATGAAAATCAATGGATGGGTGAAAGAATCCAAGAAGGCATATATGAGGAAAAAAAAGAAAGAATGAAAGACTAAAGGAAGAAACTATGACTGGAGGGAAGAAGGAAAGTGTTGATGAATATAAGAATAAGTTGATGCACTTTGAAAAATGAGAATAGAGAGACAACAATAAAAAAACAGAGTAGAAACTACCACAGATAAGGAACAAACAAAACAGAAAGAGGGAGGGGAAACAAGATTTGTAAAGAAAGGAAGACAAGAGGGAATGAGTGAGGCAGAAAGACACATAAAAAGAAGAAAGAGAAACGTCGGTTAAAATATAATGGGTACATGACATTAGATAAGATAGGCACATTAAATGATTACAGGAAAACAATAGATTTCAGTAACACTGGAGAAAGAAGAAAAGTGCGAATATCAGAAAGTAGGAGGGCGGCGGCGAACTGATCCCTTAGACACCAGGCCTTCGAGATTACAAATGCCTCTGATATCTGGAATCTCAAGTCCGTACAATGCGAAGAGGCCGCATGTACTCTTTGAAGAGAAAGTACAAGTGACCCGAGCCGTGGTTATCAGCGGGGCGTCATTAAGATAAACTAAGACATGATGCAAAGCGTCCGAAACTGAAGGCGGCATTCTTCAGACCCAAACAAAACCGGGCGACCGGTGGGATGAAAATCCATAGTAATCAGGTGTCACCGGAAGTAGTGCGAAGGGTCCCCTGACAGGACGGAAGTGAGACGAGTGTAAAAAGTGTATTCTAATCAGCTGCACAGGGAAGGGAGGGCAGGCCCCTCTCTGTCTCTCTAATTAATGGAATGCTTTTTTAAAAGGATTCTAATCATATGCGATTCTATCTGCTTATCTTCTTTTTTTGCTAATTAGATGATGCACGGGAGCCCTCCTGCTAATTCCCGTCCTAACAGAATCTCCCGCGCAGATAAAGTACAGTCTCTCCTTTTAATAAGAAACAATCGGAGTCAGACGAGCCTTAATGGCTCTTCTTATCCCGGGATCTTGCAGGGGGCTGGGGCAGGGGTGCTCAGTTTCTTACCAGGATTGTCATTTAGTCAGAATCTCTGGGTGACCTTTTTAATGCGATGCATACTTTGAAGATGCTTCCTTAGCAGGGGTCCGGGTGGGATGCAGCAGTTTGTTTCATCCAGGCTTTAATGTGCCCTTCAGCATCTTTGGGTCATTTCTGTTGATGTTGGAGGTCGGCTTTTGTATGTTCATCTAGGAATATATACAGTAAGCATTTCCTTCTGGTCACCCCTCCTGTTGCCCTCTAAACTATAGAGGTTTTCCAAAGTCGGTCCATGCCAGATTTTTAAGATAACTACATTTATCTAAATGGGGATATGTTAAAATTTGGCATGGATCTGGCATTCCAGGACCGACTTTGGAGAACCCTGCTCTAAAGCCATAGCGCAGCTTTACTCGCCTTTGGAGAAATGACCATTTATGCTGTAAGTGTGTTTTATCCAGGCATTTGCAGAGTGCCTCCCACCCCTGGTGAGCCCCCAGAGTGCTTCTGGGTGGTTGTGTAAGGAGGTATTCCATATATCTTGTGTAGTTAGTAGAGTGCAGGCTCACCAACTAGCCTACCTGGGAAGAAGTTTGGTATAGTGCATAAGGCTCAGCGGGATACTCCAACCAACCATGGTTGTAGAAGGCCACCCAAAGTTGGCGATAGTTACATCTTCCAAGATCTGTGAACGGCAACTTACATCCATTCCAACTGAGAGCAGCACAATACATGTTGATCTCCAACCATGCCGGATGGAAGAACAGCACATCTGTACACATCCTGAGAGTAAAACAGAGACAGGATGGAGACGGGGTTTGCCATGGACACCTAATGTTTGCTCTTTGACATGTCTTTCTATTGGCACCTGTGACTGTTTTATACTTACAACATCTGTATCATTTTAATGCCCTTTCTGCTCATCCTGACTCCCATCCATGACAATACGCCACTGAAATCCGACAGAAATGCGTCTCACATCCTGATATTGTCCGTGATCCCTTTCCCCCAATAAGGTAGAACGTTATCTATGATGCAGGCCGACCAAGGCTCTTACTAATAGGCTACACAGGTGGAAAAGTTCAATACACTGAAGATTGAATTTAATCAAATGTTACTTTTGTTGCTCTCCGATGCTGCTAGAAATATTGAATGGCTGTGTTCAGCTCTAGCTGCAGAAATGACATTGTGAGACTGATCGCAGAAATGTCAGCAGGATGAGCAACTTGTTGCCAACCATCATCGTAATGGTCTTCATCAGACTCATGCATGTATTAGAGCCTGTTTCCTCAATAAATAGAAACTCGTCTAAGCAGTAGATGACTTCTCCAAATCAATTTTCTCCCTTTCACTCCCACTTCTAGGGACAAAACAAATATTGGAAGACGGTGTATGACATTGCACAAATTGTGGCACATGTATATAGGAGGGGAGCCCCTGTATCAGTGAAGAAAATATGTTCCAAACTGGAGAGATTTTTGTCCACCTGAAACTACCCTCCTTCTGGTGAAAAAATCCCAACTCAGTGCTCCTATTCCTGTATAAAAAACTTTTCTATAAACTTTGTGGGGGAAAAAGGTTGTAGGATGCCTGGTCCACTAACATCGCAAAAACAAGAGTATTATCTTGTACAAAAACAAAAGAAAAAGTAAAAGTACATTTGTATTTTATACAGTTCTCTGGGGCAGTTGCACCCATGCACTTACTTAGGGTGGGACTACACCACTTATTTTCCCTGCCTGTGTCTGTCATGCAGTGGATGGAATAGCCATGAAATTGAAATGTATAATTTTGTTGTAGAAAGAGTAATGAATGAATGATCTAGAAAAAAATGTAAATAGCAGGAGACAAAAGGTATCAGATGAATAAAATGTGCAGGGTTTGGCACACAAAAGCATTGCTATTATTGTTGTGATGAATTTTCCAAAAGATTTATTAAAATGGCAGTGGAAGTTAACAGGACTCAATGTGGTCCTTTATCGGTATTCGTGCAGGCAAGGGACAAAAATGTGGATTTTCACATCAATGTAGCAGCATTTATCCTGCAACACTTTTAGAAATGTACCATGAGAGCGACTGCCAGAACCCACCTCGGACATGCCATACTCAAATTATGTAGACAGTTTTTGCCTGTGCCTTCCATGATTCCATCTTAACTGGCTGTAAATGAAGCATAAAGGCAGTGAGACTAAGAATACATGGTAGACAGTGCGCATGAATGAAATGCTCTTGTATGGGCAGCAAAGACGAGGACATAGATAGACGGAGAGATTACACAGACAGAACACCAATATCAGGAAAAACACATGGGCTGCAGATCCAATCTGTGAAGCAAGGTAAACAGAAATGGGTCAAACCAAAATGAAGCTGCTCTGCAGGGGGCTAGGATTTAGCACCAATATAGTGTCTCCATTTTCACTTGAACAGAGGGTATGCTGGAATTGGGTGATCTCATGTATTCCATTAGAATATTGTGAGGGAGACTTGAAAGTCAGTCGGAGCTCTGTCTTGCTGGTTTCTCAAGCACTGCCGGGGTTGAGTTGCAGAATATAGTTTCCTTACATTACAGCCTCTACCTTCGCCTTAGTGACAATTGGTAGGTGACATAGCTGAGCTGACCTATCCTACAATATGGTGGCGAGCATTTGACTACCATCCCAGGGTACCCTCTTTACTGTTTTCAGGTAGTCACGCCTACTTATGGACTTCTTGGATCAAGTTCTTCACTTACAATTTATGTCCGTCAGTAACTCGGAATGTTATATTTTACACAACTGGTGCCTTTATGAGGAACCTACATATAGAAAAGGGGATCCATGAGGCGCTGATTAAAGTTGGTCACTGACCGTGGGAATCATTGTGTTTGTATTTAATGAGTTTTATATAGCGCTGGCTAGACCCGTAGGTATCAGAGCGCTTTACATTAGGTTACACTGTGTTACAGAAAATGATAACAATTACACATTACATCAAAAATAAGCAACACATTGTGAGAGGAAAGAAAGGTGAGACAAATAGAGCGGAGGGGGGAAGGGGGAAGTGTGAAGGGGGAGGATGAGGGAAAAGACGGCCGGAGAGATGAAATGAAGTCTGCCCAAAGACCGACTGGGTAGGTGACGTCTGAGGAGGGAATCCACAGCCCGTCTCCCCTATAGCTAAACAAGGTAGCTCCATCGGGCATTAGTCAAAATAGCTAGGTCTCAACTGGCGAGGGAAAGTTCACAGAAGAAAGTCCAGTGGATAAACAGGGTGGGAACTATGAGCAAGGACGGGTGGGGGCAAAGGTCAATAGCTGGAAAGAGGAGAAGAGTAGAGCGGAGAGGGGTAGGGGGTGGGGTGAAGGGGGAGGAGGGAGATACGGTCAGGAGAGACGCAGGAGAGTTTGCCCAAAGACCGGCTGGGTAGGTGATGGTCAAGGAGGGAATCCATAGCCTATCTCCCCTTTAGCTCGCGAGGTAGCTCCACCGGGCATCAGTCAAAATGGCTAGGTCTCCGCTGTCGAGGGAAAGTTCTCAGAGTAAAAGTCCTGGTGAGTGAGCAGGAACAGGGTCGGGTGAGGGCTGATCAAGATCAGGTTGATGACAAATGATTTTAGACCAGGAGAGATAGAGCATCGAGGAGGGTCCCACTGAGGCGGCCATCTTGAGGTCAGGCAAGGGGGATGAGTCCTTGAAGTTCGAATTCAGTCGGTCCCCATTATTCTCTATAACCCAGAAGGAAGGTGGGTGTAAGCTAAGCAGTGGATTTTTTAACCAAGGGAGTCTTCTTGCTCCGGATGTGGCACCCTGGTGTCCTGTTCTGCGCCCACTATTCAGTTTCTCGGGGGCCAGAGGGATTCAAACGCCCGCAACCATCCTTTTCCTCGTCCTGGCCTCTGCTCAGGGGATTCCTCTGTACTTTAGTGTACATTGTGTTGTTGAGGTCCTCAAGCCGTTAAGGTCCTTAGGTAATTGGAACTCTACTCTTAGGGCCTAATTATGGCTTTTGGCGGTGCAGGGGCAGGAAGCACGCTACCACTGCATCCCCACACTGCCAAGAGTCTCTGCCACCTGCCAGCCAGAATACCACTTAAAAGTGGTCTGGCGGGCGGCGTGGTGGTTCGACGGCAGTGCTTCTTTCAAAGGCGGCAGTGCCTTTGAAAAAGGCAACACAATGGGAACACCACGGACTGTTAAGACCATGCCGTGCAGGAACTGGTGTGCATGCACACAGGGGGGCACATGTTGGGGCCCCCGTGTGCATCCGCATGGCGTGAGGCACCAGGGGGCCCTGTAGGGCCCCCTTTGTTTCCTCTACCCCATGGTTTTCATGGCTGTGGAACCTCCTTTAAAACTGTGGCAGAGAGGAAACTCTTAATATGCTTGGCGAGACCACGGCGGTCCCACCAAGCCGATTGCTGCCTCAGGACCACCACGCCACCTCCAGGGAGCGGCGGTTCCCTGACAGTGTCGGTGGTCCCATGGCGGTCCGACCACCCAAGTCCTAATGGGGCAGTCGGACAGCCGGTGCGGCAGTGGCTGGACCACTACTGCCGCACCACCACAAGTCTGGCAGCCCTCGGACCGCCAGACTCGTAATTGGGCCCTTAGTGTTCCGGCAGTTCAGAAGTGTCTGACCTCAACATGTTGGTGTGGCTTTGCGGTGAAGCATCCACGCAGGGTCATGACCCGTGTGCCACCATCTTAAAAGGAATTACTATGCTGTCTGCACTCAGTGACAAGCACACCACAGACCGTTTGAATTTACAATCTGGCAAGCACCGTCATGTATGAGACTTCATTGTGCTGTCTGCACTCTGTGACTGACACACCTTTGATAAATCTCTGATGGAATAAGTCAGTCAGCTAAAGATTTGATATCTAGTATTGTGCACAGCGCGTTGTTTCTTTTACCCATGTTCACTGCGATTAGCTAATGATAGGTGCACCACCATACAAGGTATTTGTTTCTCTTCCAACTTTGCTCATTCTTTGGAAAGTTATCTGCTCTTGCAGTTCCACTTCAGGTGTACTGGAAATTATTACATTTCCTGCAATTTTTGAATACTTGATTATAACTAAGGAATGTTTTTAGAGTTATGGGCTGAACATTACTGTGCTACTTGGCATTGCTGCCTAGTGTCTGTTTTTCTGAATTGTCATCACGCATTCAGCACACACATTTATTTTAACTATTTCCTTGACATTTCTTCTTGCCTCGTGTGAACCAGTAATGAAACAGTAGGCGCGGAAAGATTATATTTTAAATTACATGTCGACAATTGAAGAAACCGTTATGTCACAGGAAAAAAAGCATTTGGATTCCAGAGGTTTGCACGATGACAATCAGATGGGGAAAAACAGGCGAGCAGATGAAGTTGACGCATTTAAAAATGGCTATAATGATCTTCATGATTATTACGTACCCAGGATATGCACAAAAATTGATAGGTACAAATTAATCCAGAGAAAACAGAAAGATAAACAATCAATTGATGTCTATGTTTCAATTTTTTTTTTTTAAACTACCAGCTGTAGATGTTGCAACCTGCATGATGAATTCATTGGGGTCAAATCATCACGCATCCAAACAGTTTATCAGTACAAGAGAAGCTGAACGTGGTGATGCTGCTCTTAAAGTTGTTGTTGTTGTTGTTGTGCGCATTATCTGGAAGATGTGCAAGAGCTGCATTTGAGAATGCTAAAATAGATGAGGCTGTTTGTTCCATTTCATATAATAAGCCACAGTGGAAAAAAAATCAAATTTGCATGGGATAATGAAAGGATACAAGAGAAAGTTGAGGAACATGTATATAAGACAAGCATTGGCAAAGCCAATAGGTCGTGCCTATGAGAGCTGCTGGTTTTGGCAATGTTTTGTAGTCATGCGCAAATCAGCATGGATGCTTTGCAGTGTGGCTAAAACAAATTTTAAAAAGTGCAATGATGCAGCCAGGGCTAATGCATTTTTTTAAAGGGCATTTGCGCTGGATGCATTATAGTCCTTTTTAGGTCTCGCGCCTAGCGTTGCAGCGCGTAGCACTGCTCGCGCAGCGAGAGATTTATTGGGGTAGAGGGATTTGAGGAGAAGGACTTTTGTTCCCGCCCATGCTTTGGATTGGGCAACGTCAATATTTATTTAAAACTATATGTTCTCATTGGTCTGCAGCGGTTTTTGTTACCGCCCTGTGGCTTTTTTTCACATGCCCATAAGACAGCGAGTCTACGGCGTGTCTTGCTCACGCTGCCTGCACGCGCCAGTTGGCTCTCTGATTGGTTGGCAACTACCAAATAAGCACTGTGATTGGTGGACCTTGTCAACCAATCAGAGAGCCTACTGGCGCATGCAGGCAGCGTGAGCAAGACACGCTGTAGACTCGCTGTCCCAATTCCCGAAATGCTTCTTGACCTTGGGAGCTTGTTGCGTCGAGGAAGAGCAGCCCACCTGCATGAACCTTACAAACCGTGAGAGTGATTGAGGACGGGAATGCACGCCCTTTGTTATCGCTCTGTATTTCTGAGGAATTTCCCATCCCCCACCTCTCCAGCTCGCTGAAGTCGCAAAGCTGTGGGTTTTAAGAGCGGCTTACCTTGCCGTTCTGCGCGCAGGCGGCCTCGCATGGGGGGTTTAGGTGGATTTTCAATTTATTTTAGATTAATGTTTTTGAATGTGTTGCTGATGGTCTCACAGGACTTATTTCCTAAGAGGTGGGACCCCGGTGGGCCTTTGCCCAGTGTGGAAAATAATGAGCGCATGTTGCATGAAGTGGTGAAACCTCCGCGCGCTGCTAAAGAGCAGCTGCACATTTCCACACACTCGCGCGTTCTGCCAAATGCAGGCATTCTGTTTTGTGGCAATTATTTTGCATTTGCACAGGGCACGTGTAAGCGCATGTTACGTATTTGGGACAATTGTTACGCAAACGGCCCTTCACTTCTTTTGAATCGCACAAAAGTATTTATTTTCCTCCGTTCCCAAATTCGCCATATTCTTTTAATAAAATATTTTCTTTGAGCTACCGTTAGCTATCCCTGCTTTAACGCGTTTATCTAAATGCAACGAAGGCATATATAGAACATGTTTGGAACAGACTGCCGTTTCATTTCTGTACAGGAAGGATGGAAGAGAGGACAGTCCTTCATTTGTGACTTTTGGGTGGTGGCATTCTGCTATTTCGCTATTTGCTGTTTTTGGTGCAGTGAGCTACAGAAAGAATCGATAGACCACATATCGCACGCACCGGTCACTCTAGGTTGTCTTCGCCGTGTTTCAGGGAAATAAATCGTCTTCTATTTACTGTCCTTGGCTTCTTTGCCCACAGCGTCACGTTGCAGGATAACACGTATTTGGTTCCGACAAAGTGCAAAACATATTTTTTGTTTCAAGTTGTTATCGTCTATATTAGTGTTGCTTCTGCCCTTTGCTCCCTGTTGCATGAGCTTCGTTAGGTTTTGTATCCCATTGGTATGCACAAGTGTGTGTTCTATTGTTGTCCATCCAACAGCACGCCTGCCACTGACAGCGAGTTACAAAGCAAAGGTATTGTTTTTGTTCGTCATAGTTCCCCACATTGTACTCTTGTCTTTATTGATGTAATAATAGTATGCAATTAAGTCAGTTTGCATCTTGTCAGTTTGCTGTCACTAAGGTGCAGTCCGAGAGAACCTATAGACTTTGATGGTTCCTCCGTGGTAAGGAAAGAATGCTGGGCCCATAAACAGAAGGGACATTTATATTTAAAAACATACAACCGAAAAAGGCAGACTGTTGTAGTGCTAACGACTGGGGACATCTTGCAAAGTATTCCTCCGGTATTGCAGCGCCTCCCTTCTCCCTCCATACCGGACATATGGGAGCTGTTCCACATTCTGGGCTATTCTGGTACATTTAGGGGAGCTACATGCTGTGATATCAAGAACTTAAGTGGGCACTTCCATTCTGACTAGACTGGTACTGTGAGATGACCCACATTCCAGTTTTGACACACTCGCCTGGTGCCATTTTGGGGTTAAGCAGGCTTTGGTTATCTGTTTTCCTATATTGTTAAGGGGATTTTGCTTTTCAGAGGAGTGGTGCTTTAAACTTATGCCAGTGTAAATCTTAACGTTTGTTGTACATGTTCTAGGTAATTATTTCAGGCTTATGCTGCCATTTCACGCAGACCTCATTGATCGAATTGTAGATATTTTATGGACCCTGGTTAGGAAAATAGTGAAGGAGAACAGAGAGCAGTTCCATAGAGATCACATAAGCGGTCTGTTCTCTCTTGAAGTCATTTTTGGGAAGCCAGGCAAAGTTTAGGAGAGCAGTACACACCTCGAGAATAGGTGTGAGACATCAAAGAACTAGCCATGGCTGACTGGCTCTAGGAAGAGATGCAGTGCAAGAAAGTGTTAGAAGTAACCTGGTGCCCCTGGCACGTTTAAGCCTGCGTACGAAGATCACATGTAGTTCAGAAAGAGATCAGTCAAAATATGATTCACAACTAGAATCTGGACTTGCCACAGAATGGACTCCACATACTGATCATTGCAACAATGTAAACTTTCACTCTACTATTTCATGTCCCACCTCCGTGTGATCTGGCCTTTCCTTTGTCCTGCTCAGTTTCATTCCCAAGATAAAAGGGGGTTTGAGGGGATAGTATCCTCACCTCAAGTTCCTCTTTGCTTTTCCAGTCCCCTTTTTTCAGCTCAACCCCTCTGCGCTGTTATCATTTCAGGATTTTTCCTTGTTAGTTGCTTTGGTTTTAAGTTATTAGCCTTGGTCATGTTGCACCAAAGTGCACTCCCTCAGAAGTTTGCTTAGGTCGGGGTTTTGACTGTGCAGCTGTCAGAAGACCCATTGCTAACAATATACGTGGTGTGGACTCTGCGTCCTCCTATTTCAACAATCGCCTTTCTTCAAACAATCTTTCAGCTGTTTGACTTGAGAGTTTGTCAATTATGTCTTGGCTCGGCCCAATGCAGTATTCATGTCTCTCTTAATGCTATTGGTTCTTTGAGCTTATCCTCCCACCTCCACTCTAGTGCTTGCCTTGAGCTGCAGGAGCGGCCACTTTACAAGCCTTGTCTCTTCACTCTTACTGGCTCACTGTTAGGTGTCTCGGTCGAAGGGGCAACGCTGCTTGCGTACAGCACATTAAACCCAGACCTTTTGCCTGTGCCATTGCTTATTTTATTGTTTGGTGATATCGAGTGGTACTGGTCCTAATTTACACTAAACGTCCAAATCCATATTTAAGGCTTTCACTTTAGTGAATAGTACCTTTTTATAGACCGGAGCGCGGAAATGGCATAACTATATGGATAACCGGCCGGCGTCTCCAAGAAGCGTGACGACGTGGGCCGAGGTAAACACAGAAGACAGACTCAGTGTAGTCTAAATTGCAGGCCCACTGAGACATCCCTGTGTAGGTTAAAGTCCGAACCGAAACTAAGCCTTTTATTTTCGTTTTCGTTTTTAAAACATAAATAAAAGCCATTGTCATTTACAATGCCAATAGCTTAATGTCGCGTAAATGCAAGACCTATTGCAAGCATTTGCAATGCAATAGGTCTCACATTTACGCGAGTTTGAGCTATTGACATTGCAAATTAAAATGCCTTTTATTTTTGTTTTCGTTTTTAAAACATAAATAAAAGGCATTGTCATTTACAATGCCAATAGCTTAATCTTGCGTAAATGTGAGACCTATTGCATTGCAAATGCTTGTTTATTATTATTTTTAGCCATGCTGCACAGCAGCCCCCCAGCTATACAGCATGGCTGCCAATCATTGCCAAAGTCTGCAATGCACATGCTGTACAGCATGAGCGAAAGGCATAGGCAGAGCCAGCAGTCTTAAAGGAGAGACCTTTTGTCTTTCCCAGTGCTAGTTAGGTCTTTTCACAACACTACTGTGTTTCTGAGCAAATCAATTAATCTGCCCATGCATGAAAAAGAAAAAATATGACATTTGGTGAAAATCCCATCACATAAAGAAAGTAATTGGGCCCTTGTCATTGTCTTTATGAAAATACATTCAGAAGCAGATAACAACTGTTTTCACAATAAAAACAGATAACATCTATTGTCACAATAAACAACCAATTCAGAGAAAAGGGCTTCTTTGAAGTGTGTGTGGAATAGTAAAACAGAGCTACAAATAGCAAAAAGTTCAACGGTGTCAAAACAGAATATCGGAACCAAACATATCGTGGGACAGAATATTGGGTCAAGAATATCAAGGACAAAAATATTGGGACGGTAAGTTTCCATAGGTAAGTTTACTATATGTAACTCCACATATATGTACCATGATGATATATACATATACCTTCAAGGTACGTAGATGTGGAGTTAAGAATAGTAAATCTATACCTACCTATCTGCACTTACCTTCTCGATATTTTGGTCCTCGATATTTTTGACACAACATTCTGTCCACACAATATATTTGGTTCCAATATCTGTCAATGATCCAGATCAACAAGGACGACAGGGAAGACAATAAAATAAAAGTAGTGCCTCAATCACTGCACAATCGGTGGAAGAACAGAAATCAAGCTGAAGCAATGAGTACTAGGTCCATGCGCCAGCCGAAATAAGTGAAAGTGAATCCTGCAAGCACTGGCCAATTAGAAGGAAGAAAATAAGAGTGACAATGAAGTAAACGAATGTCAAGCAATGTGCAAGCTGAAAGCCCCTTGTATACAACATCTCTCGCAAGCAAGAGTGTATGCAGCACATGTGCTGTTGCAGGCAAGACCTAAAAAAAAAACATTAAAGATGTTATATTCAATACATGTAGCATTGGTGATCATCTTACCAATAAAAAGAAATGTGCTGCATTGCACCAAAAAATGTTCCAATTGCAATACTGTAGGACACTGCACGAGTTTGCAAGAAAAAGAATGCAAATGTCAGGGTTAAATATGTTGCTAATGACACTGGGTCTTCATATGACATTGATAGTTCTTCTAAACCTTTGCTGTATATAAGTATTGGGGAAGGTGAAAATGTATTAAGTGTCAGAGTCACTAAAAGTAAACCTGTGTGTGAAATGAAAATCACAGGATTTCAAAGCAGCATTGTGACCAACCAATGATTGCCGTATACCATTGCTGACAAGATTGGGAAAAGTTTATGGATGTTATAGGTGATATCTTAGAACCCTCCAATGAAAAATCAGGCAGTTTCACCGATAAGCCTTTCTCTATTTTGGGTTTCAGAGTAGTTACTTTAAAGTTCAAAGGGAGAAAAGATGTAAGAGAAAAGTGTATGCTGCTCAAAAGGGGCCACCAACGTTGGGGTGGTCTGAACAAAAATCTCTTGACATTGTGTTGAACCCAGATAGCCCAGAACAAGTGTTGGCGGTAGAGGAGTGCAGAAACAGCTAAGAAAATGCTTGAGAATGTTTCTGCTATATCTCCTGGAACAAATGGACTTTTTTTTCACATCATATAGTTTTGAGATCCAATGCTAAACTTGTTGTTCCCAAAGTGAATAGTGTATCTGTTTTGATAAGGGGAGAAACCAATTCTGAAATGAAGAAACAATTGGATGCCAGAAATATTGAACCCGAGAGGTCATCAGATTGGGTCACCCCAATGGTCATAGCAAGAGGTTTGAATGGTGAAATAAGTTTGTATGTAGACCTTGCAGGTCTAAATAAGAACGTTCAGGTAAACAGGGTGGCCTTCCCAAAATTAGCAAGTTTCTTGCTGCAACCATGGGTCAGAAAGTATTTTCTGTTATCAGTCTCCCTTTTGTATAACTCCAAGCAGGGTCAAACTAGGACAGAAAATAGGCCCAAGCACTAAAATAAAGGTGCCCCCATTAGAGAATTAAATGGGTAAAAGAAAGTGGGCCTGTTTGTAAATTGGGGCAGTTTTGAACATGTAAAGACACCCTGTATAAAGGTTTTGCAAGGTATGGAAGACTGTATGGATTTGAGCTTGCTGCAGGGAACTTTTGTTTTAATCAGAGAAATCTACAGTAAAGACCTGCCCAGCAGACCATAAAACAGGCCCATGACAAACAGACAAAAAAACGGCCCACACACTGACCTGTCAGACCCTCCCATTGGCCACTGCCCAATTGCCCTATAGACCAGTCCGAACTTGACTCAAAGTACATTTACATCAGAAGTGTAAAAGTTTAACCAGTTTCATTACTCCAATGGGGTGTTTCTGTTTTTCAAAAAGGATACTATTCGGCCTTGCTTTCGCAGCTGCCATCCAAAGGCTTATGTTTGAGTTGCTTAAGCAAGATGATAATATTTTATTTTTCTAGGATGATATTTTGATTATGGGAAAGAACAAGGCAGAGCATGACATCCTATTTAGGAAAGTATTGGAAATCGTTAATAAGGAAGTTCTCACACCACATTGATCTGGACCTGCCCAGGTATACCCTTCCTGACACTCAGCACAGCCATCGACAAGGAGGTCAGATACGTCTTTGTAGAAGGCCGCTTAGATGGCGTCCAGGTGCTGCTGGGGTGTATCTACACTCCAAACTCGGACCACGCCAATTTCTGGATCTCCCTGTCAAGAGTACTAGCCCAATGTGTGGACATCCTGTGGGTGTTGGGTGGGGACTATAACACTGTCCTTGATGTCCATTTAGACAGGTCACACCCTTCACTCCCCCAGGTGCCCGTACATCTACACTCGTCCCAATTTGCCCAATGGGTCCAAAACTTGTCTTTATCGGACGTCTGGAGAGCACACAATCCACACACCAAACAATATTCACACTACTCTGCCCCTCATGACCTATACGTCTGCGTAGACTGTTTCCTATGCTCCGACCATGGAGCCCACATAATTGACATTGGCTGGACCACATCCCCCTCACCTGTTCCTACTTGATGCCTACCCTGAGAAGTCCTGGACGACCCAGTCTTTTAAAACTCCCAACTTGCTCATATCAGAAACTTTTTTTGCCAAAAGCCATGCTACAGCCACTAAGCATGCGATTGATTGGGACTCCTTTAATGAAGTCGCCAGGGGTATGTGCATTCAGAACATAGTGGGAGTCCAACGGGAGTGGGACAGGGACCTTAAGCATGCAGAGGTGACTCTAGAAAACCTTGAGCGACAAGCCCCCCCATGACGCTGCCAAACTCTCAGCTTTCGCAACGGCCAAGAAAGACCACACAACTCTAATACAGTGTCTCCGATGTTACAACTTTGCTGCCTATAAAGCCCGTATACACTCCACTGGTGACAAACCTGGCTGTTTCCTGGCGTGGCTAGCACACCAGGAGACCAGAGCACACCCCATCACTGAAATAGCCTCAGCCATTGGCCCTACCTTAAGCTCGCAGCAGGCCATATTGCAAGCATTCTATGACTACTACTCCGCACTTTATAAGGCACCCCCTGCCTCACCCTCTCAATGTAGTGGGGGAATTCTTGACACACCTGCCCATACCAAGCATCCCCGCCATCGAGAGTGAGGAACTCAATGACTTGATCTCAGTGGTCAAGGTACAAAGGGCGATCCACGACCTGACTGGTAATAAAGCACCAGAAATGGACGGTCCCTCTTTGCAGTACAATGACCGTTTCACACTCACTTAGCCCCCAAATTGCCCGAAATGTACAATGAGGCACTTACTACTGGGGTGCTTCCGGTGTCACTTCAGGAGTCCCTCCTCATTTCCCTACTTCAGCCAGACTGGGATCCCACTCACCTGTCCTTAACGGCCCATCGCCGTCCTGGGTTCTGATTATAAAATAATAAGGAAGATACTTGCAGACCGTTACCTCCAGATCCTACCCAACATCATACACCCCGATCAAAACAGGTTTGCCCTGGGCCGCAGCACATCGAACAAACTCAGGAGACTATTCCACGTGATGGATCAGGCATTGTTGCAGTTCCCCCACGCAGCATGCTTGATACTTGATCTAGAGAAGGCATTAGATACGCTGTCCTGGGACTACCTTTTCAAGGTGCTGCCCAAGCTCAGACTTGGTAGGAGTCTCCTTTCATATACTAAACTATTGCATGCCTCCCCATCCTCTCACTTGCGAATGGGCTGCTTAATAGTTCCTCATTCCTGGTAAGTCGTGGCACCTATGGAGCAGGAAATGTTAAGTTCTGGAATGCACTTCAGCTTCAGAATATGTTACGAAAGACGTGAATTTGGGTCTTTTTAATGAAGACAGCTTTCATGCTACGATACCCCTGAGGAAGGGAAGATGGCTTCCCGAAATGCATTGGGTTATTTTAAAATAAAAACGCAATTTGTGGAATTATTTGGTGTCCCTTTCGTTGATGTGAAAAGTCTGGCATGGTTACGGAATGAATAATATGAATTGAAGAAAACATGGAATATAAAGAATATGAAAAAAAGCAATGGAGTAAGCACGGAGTTTAAATGAACTTAAAATGGAGAACTTGATTGATTTGATTCATTCAGTTTCTGAAATGGCTGTGCTGTTTGATTGGAACCCAAATCGGTTCCTCTGTGTTTGTTGAAAGTGCAGCGCAGTGGGGCGGAGCGCGGAGCAAACATGCACGCCTCTAGAGGTCTGAAGTGGTAAAGCATGACAAACAAGGAGTACACAGGTGTGCATTTCACAACCTATTTGTTTACAAGTCGTGGCACCCACCAGGGCCGCCCTCTGTCCCCCATACTCTTCGCCATTGCCATGGAGCCATTGGCTCTCCACCTCCGCTCGGAGGGCATGCATTGGGGCATATATGCTGTGTTGTTATATGCTGACGGCCTTCTGCTCTATCTTTGGAATGCCAACACGGGCACCTAAGCGATACATGCAGCCTTCCAGGACTTTTAGGCAGAAGCAGGCCTGCAGGTAAACTTCCCCCTGCCCCGAGACGTACCCCCCCAAGGAGATTCAGTTGGGCAGTGTTACGCTGGCCTGGGCTGCTGCAACGGTTCAATACTTAGGTGTACGCTTATACCACTCGCAGCAAAACCTGTTTGTGCACAACCTGAAGGGAGTGCTGACAGCTCTAAAGTTCCAGACCCGGTTCTAAAAGGGCCTACCTCTTGGCCTCAAAGGCAATTTGCTGGTGTATGCCTCCGACATTTCTTTCAGGAATTGGCCTCAATGCTCGGAGACTTGATGTGGGATGACAAACGGCATTGAATAGCCCTTAGAAAATTACAACTGCCAGTGGGTCTATGTGGATTGGGTGCCCCCTCATTAGCATCGTAATACCTTGTGGCCCAACTTTAATGGGCATCCCACTGGCTTGCGGGTGAGAATTTATTTGACACCTGCACCGGTGATGGGTCCCTTGCTCCTGACATCTGGGCTCAGCTCCTATTGCCCTCTATTAAACTGCAACACTCCTCATTCCTACCAGTATAGGGTAGCCCATAAGTGCTTCAAATGTTTCAACCGATGCGCCATGTGCAGCCATATGCTCCCATCATCCTCCACTAGGGACTACCAAGACTCCCTGGGTCCTTTATGGCTGAAGACCTCTCAACCTGGCATGATAAAGCCATAGATACAGTTGGCAATTTATTCCAGGAATACCTCTTACTTATTTTTGACTAGCTTTGTCAAGACTATGATATCCTTCAAGGCCAGTTCCTTTTTATAGATAGCTGTTGGCCACATGCCGTTTCATGTGGCACACAGTAGACAAATAGCCCTTAACCCATGCCGTCATACACACCCTATACACCATAGGAGCCGGGCCCCATTTGATCATGTGGCTGTATAAAGCCACCAGGGAACATGTGGGGGGTCTATTTGACACCCCTTTGGCAAACATGGGAGGATGACATTGCACGACCCCTGCATTGACTCCAAATGGAACACGGCTCTAGAGTCTCCACAAAGTGTCTCTCGAAATGCACGATTTAAAAACATACAATACATGATGCTTCACAGGGCCTATCTCACACCATCCAGACTGAACTGCATATTTCCAGTGGCGCACCTTAGGTGCCTTAGATGTCAGTCTAATGCAGCTGATCTCCAGCACATGCTATGGTCATGCCCACATTAGCTTACTACTGGCATACTATACATGACGCCCTAGCCACTGTTACTGAGCTTACCACTCTGAGCACGTGGGCAGAAACCGCCATGGGAATTTACAAGAGAGGGAAACATCACAAAGTGTGACCGCAATCCGCAAACCGGGCCCTACTGTTAGCCAAACGGACCCTCACATTGCACTGGAGAACCAACCAACCCCCAGCTGTCTCGCAATGGCACAAGATGCTCCTACGTTGGGGGGAGGCCGAAAGTATCGCCTTACGTTATGAGGAAGCCCACCATCTCCGTAAACAACCTTTAGTTGCGGCATGGGACACCATCCTCACTCAGTTTCAAATACTGGTGCGCGAGGATACTCCCCCTCCAAAAACCTACAGCTTGACTAACCCTCTACCCTATGCCTGACCCGTTGCCCCTGACCACGGACACACCGTGAGATACGGTTCAATTTTTCTGTTGTCCCGCTGGTCAGGCTGAAGTCACGGGCATCTTCGCTCCTGGAGGCCCCCACCTACACATAGTTCTCCTGAGGTCACCCTCCATGGTCTTGCTTGTGCTGCCATTTATTTGTTCCCCTCCCTAATAGTATTTTTCCTTCTTTTCACCTCCTATCTTTTACAGGTTCACATACTTAATTACCTAGCATTGGGGCCCAAGTCATATCGGACGCAGTCCCAACACACTGTGAGGCTCACCTGGGTTTTCCGCAGGGGCGAAATGGAGGGAACGGATGCTAGATCCCTACTTCCCTCACCCACTTCTTCTGCCCAACAAAGACAAAGCCAAAGAGGGAAGGTGGGGAAGAAGGGGAAACAAAACAAGGAAAGGGAGAAGGAGTAGAGTCCACTGGTCCGCCCGATTTGATGTTACCAGGATTCCTAATGGAAAAAACACATACCTAAGTATGACTCTCTTTCTGACCTACGGTTTCGCTATATCATAAATGGTTATTCTAGTGTTCTACCTGTTGCAGGTTCGGCAGTTGTATGAAGGCAATATCAAAGAACTAAAGCGAGAGGCTCACAGAATGTATCTACAAAATAAACACACACTTATTATTTCTAAGGACTGCAGAATTTAAGCTGTAAACAATGATAAATGTGAAATATACCAACCTTAACAATAACCACTGTAGAGAATCAACTGACCCACAAAAAATTTGATATTTCGCCTGACAGCCAGAAAAAAACAAAAAAACGTATTTTCCTAGTCAGGAAAAACAATAAAGGGAACAAACGTAGGGCATAAAAAGGTGCAGGGTCAAAGTGCGTAATTTACAGTGAAGTAGAAGTGGTTTTCAAGGCAATCTCTCTTTATTTGCAGTAAGAGATATGAAGACATCTTGGAATGAAACAAGTTCAAGGCGGGAAGCACCTTCCACAATGAATGGTGGAGTACTAGATCAGATAAGTATCATGAGCCACTAGATAGTTGAATAATATGTATCCTACCTTGATACTGAACTACGATTCTTTTGAAATACCTCTTTTGTATGTTTTTTCAATATGCAGGTACCAGGAGTTTGTAGTGTGGGAAATGCTGTATTCAGGAGGAAAGCACAACGGGCTGACTGACGAGGGAAATCCAGGAAGACGCTGTGCCCCGGAAGAAGAATGTCAACACGGAAGGAACAGAGCACCGCTGGACGCCGGGAGAGAAACAACCAGGACGTCTCTACACAGGAGCTGAAACGGAGAATACAGGTAAGCGGGAAAATCAAGGGAGGCCTTGCGGGGTCCGTGATGGAACGCGAAGCGCGTTTCCCTTGCGGACCCCTCCCTTTTGAGTGCCTCAAGTGCAGCCTTCGCCAGCTGACAGGAGTCGGCAGACTGGGTTCGCATCAGAGGGCACGGGCGGGGTTAGGAGCGCTGCTGCGGGCAGCGCTGACTGCGAAGCCCGACAGCACACCCCCCCTAAGACCCCTCTCCCGAACAGGTTTAGGCTTATCGGGATAGCGAAGGTGAAACAACCGCACCAGGTGGGGAGCATGAACATGAGAGGCAGGTTCCCAAGTCCGTTCATCAGGCCCGTAACTCTTCCAGTGAATCAAATACTGTAGCCTACGCCCAACTCTACGAGAGTCCACGATATAGGCTACTTCAAACTCAGGTTCGTCGTCCACCAAAATAGGGGGAGGTTGAGCAGGAACAACAGTACCAGGGGCTACAGGCTTCAGCAAAGACACATGGAAAACAGGATGGATTCGTAAGGATTCAGGCAAGTCGAGTTTCATAGCAACAGGATTTACGTTCTTAGAAACAGCATAGGGACCAAAAAAACGTGGTTTAAATTTGCTCGTCCCTTTAACCTTGATATTTCTAGTGGACAACCAAACCTTGTCGCCAACTGCATATTCCGGAGGTGGTCGACGATGGTGATCAGCATCCTCCTTATACCTGCTTTTGGACTCCTCCAAATTCCGTTTGGCTGCAACATGAATATCTTGGAGGCTAGTCACGAGGTCTAAGGCAGCAGGAGTAGTAGTAGGAGCCTGAGGAGATACGAAGCCACAACGAGGGTGAAAACGGTAATTACAAAAAAAAGGGGATACTCCTATGGATGTATGCTCACCATTGTTATAGGCAAACTCTGCAGTCCAAAGAAAAGTGTCCCAATCTCTGTTTACTTGCAATAATTAGCACCTTAGATATTGTTCAATACACTGATTGACCCTTTCAGTCTGGCCGTCTGTTTGGGGGTGATGAGCAGAAGAGACCCTTACATCTATTTCTAGCAAAGTGTTCAGTCCTTTCCAAAATGTAGACACGAATTGGGGGCCTCCATCTGATATAATAACAGAAGGAAGACCATGAATACCCACAATGTGTTGGAGAAAAATATAAACAAGCTCTTTGGAGTCAGGCAAGTCTTTCAAAGGTATGAAATGGGACATTTTCGATAGCATGTCAACAACTACAAATATAACAGTGTGCCCTTGCTTAGTGGGTGGAAGTTCTACAAATAAAATCCATAGAAACGGAATGCCATGGTGTTGGAGGAGTGGGCAGAGGGGTTAATAGCCCTGCTGGGACCTGATGTGAACTTTTACTCTGAGCACAGACGCAACAGTGTTGAACATACAACTGAGTATCCTGATTCATAGAAGGCCACCAAAAATGTCTTTTGAGCTGTGCAAGGGTTTTCTTGTGACCTGGGTGTCCTGCTAAAACATGTACATGACAACATTCCAGTGCTTGTAACTGTAATTCTTTAGTAGGAGAACTAAGCCTCCTTGAATGTATACCAGTTTCTTTGATTCTAACTCCTTTGTGTTTGGTTTCTAAGTCTTTGATTTCTTCGGATTCATGTGCCTAAAGCACTTCTTTCAGAAATGACTGTTCAGAAAAGGTACCCCCTAGAATACATTCGGGACTCAAAATGAAGGGTTGATCATGTATACTCAGGTCCTCAGATAGATCATAACCAAATAAGGATAGGGCGTCTGCTTTGCCATGTTTGGTGCCCGCTTGAAACTGTATGACATAGTCAAAATTGCTGAAATAATGGGTCCATCACAACTGCCTCATGGATAAAGCCATGGCTGCTTTCATAAACTGTAGATTTCTGTGATCCGTGATAACAGTGACTGTGTGTAAGGCCCCAAGTAAGTACTGACGCCATTCTTCAAACGCTCGTTTGATTGCTAATCTCCCACTGAATAGTTTATTTCAGAAGGTGTAAGCTTATGAGAATAGAAGGCTACTGGGTGTAAATGACCTGTTTGTCTATCTCTCTGGGATAACACCCCTCCTATAGCCACTTGGGACGCATCTGCTTCCACTATGAACAGTTGGGAAGTGTCAGGATGTTTCAGTATAGGGGCAGTGATAAAGGACTCTTTTAGGCAGGAAAAAGCTTCTTCAGTGGCTGGTGTCCATGTAAAAGGCATCCCTTTTTTCAATAGTTTGGTAATAGGAGATGTCAAAGACGCAACCCCTTTTATAAACCGCCTATAAAAATTAGCGAAGCCCAGAAAACTCTGTACTTCCTTCACAGAACAGGAAGATGGCCAATTTGTGATGGCAGCAACATTTTAAGGATCCATGGTAACTCCTTTTGCTGACAACACAAAACCTAAAAAGGTAACTTCAGAAATGTGAAATTCGCATTTGTCTAGTTTCACATAAAGATTGTTATCTCGGAGGCATGTTAGTACGCTCTTAACATGTCCATTGTGTTCTTCGGTTGACGAAGAATATATTAGAATGTCATCTATGTAGGCGATAGTGTTAACGTCCAATGTTTCCCTTAATACACCGTAAATAAATAATTGGAAAACTGCAGGGGCGTTCCACAGCCCAAAGGGCATAACCAAATACCCATAAAGCCCGAACTTCGTACGGAAAGCAGTTTTCCATTCATCTCCCTCTCTTACTCTAACCAAATGATAGGCGCCTCTTAAATCAAGCTTGGTGAAAATGGTGGCCTGTTTTACTTGATCGAGTAAGGATTGAATCAGAGGCAGTGGGTATCTATTCTTTATTGTCACACAGTTAAGGGCTCTGTAGTCTATGCAACACCTAAGACCCCCTTCTCGCTTGGGTATAAAGAAAAGGGGAGATGAGGCCACTGATCTAGATGGCCGAAAGAATCTCTTCTGCAACATGTCGTCCAGGTATTCTCTCAAATAAATGTTTTCTTTCTCAGTCAAGACATATATACGACTGCATGAAATCTTTGCTCCAGGTACCAGATCGATGCAGCAGTCGTAAGGATGATGGGGTGGTTGGACAGAGTCTTTTTCTTTATCGAACACCTCTCTTAAGGAATCATGACAGTCAGGTAATACTGCTAAACTGGAATCAGTAATCCTGCCTATGTGTTGTAAAGGGCCTTTACTTTCTAGACAATGATTCTTACAATAATTGGAGGTGAAAGCCATGGTATGGTCTCTCCAGTTGATATCAGGGTCATGTTTCATCAACCAACGGAGTCCTACTATGGCGTGAAATTGAGGCGAAGAAATGACATAAAATTGGATGGTTTCAAAATGTTTGTCCTGTATGTGGAAACCCATTTCTTTGGTGGAATGAGTGATAGGTCCAGATTTCATGAGACTCCCATCAATTGTCTTAACGACTTCCACTGTCTTTTTTGGTTCCATAGGGATTTCCATACTCTCAACCCATGTGGTATCTATGAAGTTCCCAGTAGCACCTGAGTCAAGCATGATTTGTACCTCTACACTATCATTGCCCCAGCTCAGCCGAGCTATAAAGAAAAAATGGTGCAGGGGGCAGGGTATGTGATCATGACCTAAAAGTTGTGCGACTATTAAACCTGTCTCACCCGAGCAATCTGTCTCCACCTTGCTCAGGCTGGTCAGTTTCCCGACTCCGTACATCGTTTAGGTTTGATAGGGCAGTCTCTCAAGAAGTGTCCAGATTTACCACAGTGTATGCATAGTTTATTGTCCCTTCGTCTCTGCCTCTCTTCATTACTCAAGGGTCCTTTAATACCACCTATCTGCATAGGTTCAGGGTCCTCAACAGGTTTGTCGGACTCTGGCTTCTTTTCTCTAAAGGTAGGGAACTTGGTCTCAATTCGTCCCTTCTCACGTTTCCGCTCATGCAAACGGCGATCTAATTTAATTAGTAAATCAATTAGCGCATCACAAGATTCTGGAGGGTCTACAACTTGTGCTAGCATGTCTTTCAAATCATCTCTTAAACCTTTGTAAAAGAGAGCACTGCGTTTGGCTTCAGGCCATCCAGCTTCAGCAACTAGCCTGTTAAAACAAGAGATATACGTCATGAGATCCTTCGATCCTTGCTTAAGATTTAGGAGCTCAGTGTCAACAGACTGCATAAATAAATGCCTGTCAAACAGACGTCATAACTCCTCCTTGAAAGCCCTATAATCATATAATAAGGGATCATTTCTATCCACTAAAGGGATTGATCATGTAGCTGCTGTACCACCCAAATAAGACAAGACAAACGCTACTTTAGATTTCTCGGTGGGAAAGCAAGAAGCTTTGCACATAAAGTGCAATTAGCACTGATTAATGAATGTGGCAAATTTAGCTGAGTCACCTAGGAACCTTTCTGGGGTTGCTAAAGGTATAGAGGAGGGGGTTGTAATGTGATATACAGGAGACGTACTACCAGAAGAAGGAGAGTGTGATGCGAAAAAGGTACCATTGGTTCCAGGCACCGGGTCGGGTGGTGGAGAGACTCGGGCGGCGTGTTGTAGGGCATCTACTCTAAGTGTCAAAGTTTAGGTTTCTTTTTGCAGATTCCCTGTCATATGTGCCACATCAGCTAATGTTATCCAGCGTTCCGCCATTACGCCCGGGCAGAAATATAAAACGTGGGCTTCGCGTTCTGTGAGGCTCACCTGGGTTTTCCGCAGGGGCGAAATGGAGGGATCGGATGCTAGATCCCTACTTCCCTCACCCATTTCTTCTGCCCAACAAAGTCAAAGCCAAAGAGGGAAGGTGGGGAAGAAGGGGAAACAAAACAAGGAAAGGGAGAAGGAGTAGAGTCCACTAGTCTGTCCGATTCGATGTTACCAGGATTCCTAATGGAAAAAACACATACGTAGTATGACTCTCTTACTGACCTAGGGTTTCGCTATATCATAAGTGGTTATTCTAGTGATCTACCTGTTGCAGGTTCGGCAGTTGTATGAAGGCAATATCAAAGAACTAGAGCGAGAGTCTCACAGAATGTATCTAGAAAATAAACACACACATTATTTCTAAGGACTGCAGAATTTAAGCTGTAAACAATGATAATTGTGAAATATACCAACCTTAACAACAACCACCGTAGAGAATCAACTGACCCACAAAAATCATATATTTCGCTCTGACAACTAGGAAAAAAACCAAAAACGTATTTTCCTAGTCAGGAGAAACAATAAAGGGAAAAAATGTAGGGCACAAAAAGGTGCAGGGTCAAAGTGCGTAATCTACAGTGAAGTAGAAGTGGTTTTAAAGGCAATCTCTCTTTATTTGCAGTAAGAGATATGAAGACATCTTGGAATGAAACAAGTTTAAGGCTGGAAGCACCTTCCACAATGAATGATGGAGTACTAGATCAGATAAGTATCATGAGCCACTAGATACTTGAATAATATGTATACTACCTTGATACTGAACTAGGATTCTTTTGAAATACCTCTTTTGTATGTTTTTTCAATATGCAGGTACCAGGAGTTTGTAGCGTGGGAAATGCTGTATCCAGGAGGAAACGGGCTGACCGACGAGGGAAATCCAGGAAGCGCTGTGCCCCGGAAGACGGATGTCAACCCGGAAGGAACAGAGCACCGCAGGACGCCAGGAGAGAAACACCCGGGACGTCTCGACACAGCGGAACTGAAACGGAGAATTCAGGTAAGCGGGAAAATCAAGGGAGGCCTGGCGGGGTCCGTGACGGAACGCGAAGCGCCTTTCCCTTGCGGACCCCTCCCTTTTGAGTGCCTAAAGCGCCGCCTTCGCCAGCTGACAGGAGTCGGCAGGCGGGCCTCGCATCGGAGGCAGCGGGCAGGGTTAGGAGCGCTGCTGCGGGCAGCGTTGACTTCGAAGTCCGACACACACACGATCAATACTAACACCCGCAGCGTCTCAATGCAGATCTGCCTCAATGTCCCAATATTTACCCTCAAAAGTTGGCCATGTTGTAATGTGCAGAATAGAACCTAAGTTCCAGTGAACAGTACCTAACACATGTTAATTGTTTCTTTTCTATGACAACTGCTGCGAAATAACAAAAACCTCAGTAAAAAGAGTTTGCAAAAAAAAGAAAGGTCTCACACCTGAGCATTGCAAGCGTTGTATGTACAGTTAAGTATTTTGGTCATGAGATCAGTCAAGAGGGCATAGAGGATGAACTGTTAGATGCAATTAGGGAACCACCTATTTCTTGTAGTACAGATGTTTTAAGATCTTTCCTAGGTCTTACAGAGTTTTACTCCAAATATGTGGAACATTTTGCAAAGAAGATTTTAAATTTTGAGACAACTCTTGAAGAACAATTGTAAATTTCAGAAGAGTGAAGATTGCTGTGATGTGTTCAGAATGATTAAAAGTGAAATTTGTGAACCCAAATCCTTGCATGGGTTCAATCCGAGAGTGAAAAGCATTATAAAAACAGATGCAGGCAGCCTTGCAAAGCTTTGTGGCTTTGTTAACTCAGATTAATAAAAGGGGATGACATTACTATTGCCTTTGCATCACACTCCCTAATACCGACTGAGAAATATTATTCAGACAATGCACAGGAAGCTCTATACTGTGTGTGGCAAACTGCATATTTCAGATCTTTTGTTTGTGGGTCTCAATTTAAACCTAAACCTGTTATAAAGCCATTTACAGAAGTGTTGACTAATGAAAGAGGGCCCGATTCACAGAACTAATCTGAGACAAAATCCTAAACTTACTACTTTTGGTATTCACAGAAGGCATTTAGTAGTAGTAAAGTTAGGATTTTGTCTTAAGTTTGACTTAAGACAAACTTAAGACAGACTTAAGTCAGACTTAAGACAGACTTAAGACAGACTTAAGACAAAATCCTAACTTTACTACTACTAAATGCATTCTGTGAATACCAAAAGTAGTAAGTTTAGGATTTTGTCTCAGATTAGTTCTGTGAATCGGGCCCAGAGTCATGAAAGCATTTCTTAGGATCTTCAAGTTTTCTGTGAGGTGAAAGGATTATAATTTTGTAATCCTGTATGTTCCTTTTACCAATAATAAAGTAGTATGTTGCCCCAGTAAGCTTCAGCTACCCATTATGAAGTGCCCTATGGATTCTTGGGATGAGTTTAAGATTGCTTAGGTGAACAGTAATGAGGTAAACACTGTGGGGAAGTATGAATGAAAGCATGAGTATGAAGATGATTATGTATTACAAGATAAGACATTTTTGAAGAATGGTTGGCCAGATAAAAGGAAAGTTGTGGAGACTCTAAGAGAGTTCTGTGAAGTGAGAAGCAAACTCTATGAAGTGTCTTGATTTTGAGAAGTGTACGGATTGTTCCTCCCAAGCATGTTGAGATTATAGAATTCTGTCATGAAGGATATCTAGGAAATGTCAAATAAATAAGAAGGATTAGGAGTACTTTTAAAGGCCACGTATGGATTGAGATAGTGAACATGCAGCACGTAACCTGTGTTGAGTGCTGTAATTCAGATAAAGCTCGAACAACGTTTTAACAATATTTGTAGCTTATCAAATGTCCCAAAATGCTGTGGAATACAGTTGAAGCAGAGCATATGGGTCACATACAAGAAGAGTGTGGAGAGTGCAAATATATTATTGTTTTAAAACACATATTTTTCTACGTAGACAGATATCAAGATCATAAATGAGGCAGATGCCTTGTCTGTCTTAAAAGTTTTGGACAAGGTATATGTATGAAAGAAGGATTAATGAAAAACTTAATTTCAGACAATGGGGTTCAGTTTAGGCCTCATCTGTTGAAAACTTTCTTTCAAAGGAATGGGGTGAACTACCAACCAACATCTGTGTATCATCCAAGAGGTAACATTACATTAGAAAGATTCAACTGTTTGTGAAGGTTGTGCATCCAGCTTGTTATTGCAAATCGTAAAGATTGGGTTTTGAAGGTCAAAGGAATGACTTGGAGATATAGAATAACTCCTATTGTGACTGGGTGCAGCCCTTTTGTAATAACAAGAGCTAGAGAGCCTTTTACGAATGGCAATTCGAGTTGGAAGATTAGGAATAGGATTGTGGAATGGTCACCAGATGTTGTGTATACGAATACTGAAAAAGCACAGCAAAAGTACAAGGAATACTATGATAAAAGACATGGAGACAATAAGCTAGAACTATGTGTTAATATGGGTGAAACAAGGATAAAACCTTCGAAATTAATAGTAAGTTCAAAGGCCCTTCAAAGATCGTGGAAGTTTTAAGAAATTCTGTGAAGTTGAGTAATGAAAGAGTCTGGAACTTACCTCCAGTAATTTACCTCCAGTGAAAGCATGGATGGATAACAATGTTTTGCATGAAAGAGTAGGTATCAATGAAGAACCAGCAAGTTGTGAGTCTTGTGAGATTGGTATAATGAAAAACCCCTCTCCACCTTTGCAAACAAAGATGATAACATTTAATTAAGTGGTGTGGAGGTGTTTCACAGGACACTACTGCTCCTAGTGAGGTGTGTGGTATGGAAATGGTGGAGCATAGTGCCAGTGCTGGAAGTCAACCACTGAGAAGCAGACTGGGACGCAAGGTTGTACCCATTAGAAGATTTAAAGATTTTGTTATGGATTTGATTCAACAATGAAGTAGTTACATTTGATCATGTGAATTTATTCACATTTTTTGTATGTAAATATTCCAGTGTGTTGTGAAAGACATGTGATCTTATTCTTCTGTAATTGATTTTTATTTATTGTTTTTATGTATAATTTTCGAATATGTCTTTTATTTCCTTTGTATTGTGATGGGGGAAAATGGTGTAATGTCTCCATTTGTACTAGAGCTGAGGGTGTTCGTGACAGTGGTGATCTAATGCATTCCATTACAATCTTGTTGGGGGACACAGGAGTCAGTTGGAGCTCTGCCTTGCTGTCTTGTGAAGTGCTACAGGTGATCCCTGTTGCAGAATGATCTTTATTTCGATTACAGCATGTACCTTCATTTTGATAGTCATTGCCTGGTGATATTGATGCGCTGACCTATCCTACAACCCTTCTTTCCCAAAGAGATCACAAGACATACTGAAAACTAAGCCAATAGAAAGTCAGAGTCACCGAACAAGCTATTTGTTTCTCCCCCATATTGAGGGAAGTCCAAAGGCACAAGAGATTGGCTCAGGACACAAACACTCTGCAAAGGAATCAAAAGTTCATAGGCCCCTGCAAGAACGCCAGAAATGAAAATGAGTGCTAAACAAGTGTAAACACGTCTTACAAACAAAAACTACCTGTTGGAAATCAACTGTTTCTGCGTGGTGGCCGTATTTATTTTGCCCTTTGCAGGACCATATATTTTTTGCTGGCTTTAGCACTTTGCACACTTTACTCCTGTTAACCAGTAGTAAAGTACCTGTGCTCCCCCTTTGAACATGGATAAATTAGCATATTCCTAATTGGAACAGTTAACTTGCCCATAAGTCCCTAGTATATGGTGTAGAAAGTGCACTTGAGGTCTGCAATTTAAAATTCTGCATGTGGACTGCAGCACCTATTGTGTCATCCACAACAGTGGGAGTGTAAACATGGGTGCAGGCATACCCTATGTAGCCTGACTGTGTAATCCGTGGTCACAGCCACCACTATTTGAGCCTAAAAAATGTTTTTGCCGACATCCACAAAGTGGTGACCCCCTTCTCCTTTGCGAATGGTTACCACCAATTTTGAATTGGTGGCAAAATATGAATGTTTTGCGACCAGATCTCGGTCGCAAAACAATAATACGATAAAGAATCGATATCTGGAAGGGACGCACTTTACAAGCCTCTTCCCAATATCGATTCTGTATTTTTTCTAAAATCCAAATTGCGATTCTGTAACATCTTACCGAATACCAATTTGTGTTTTGTACATTTACAAAATCGATTTTGCAGTCGCAAAGACTGAAATGTGACCTTTTCAACTGTAAAATCCCTTTGCATGTCAGGCCCATAATTCTTTGTTTTAAAACTGCTAAGAACGTAGACAATGCATGCCCTATTCTGTCAATGTGACATAAATTAACTAATAAAATTGCAAGGGTAGGTGCGCCCTATTGACAGAACTGATAGATTTGTAACTTCACTTAATTTAATATTTTTGAAACTGAGGTTGTGTGTGCTAGTCGGTTGGTTACAGACGCCACTTGTAACAATAGACACCCTCTGACTCATGTTGTGTTTGCCTAACATTTAGTCAAAGGCATATCAGGTTTTAGCTCGAACTTGTTTTAACAAGCAGTGGAGCCCATGTTAACCTCTGGTGCCTCTGAGGCAGGTCAGCCGGAGTCTGAGGAGGGGGAGGGAAGGGGGGGAGGGAGGTTGGAAGTCATAGAAAGTAGCAAAAGGGAAATGAATACCGATTTGCATGGCGCCTCTGCAATGCTCCAAAAGCTAGTGACTGCCTTTGTTATGCATCAGACTGACACATTAGTAAATGTATAAATAGCTGTACTCATGCAAAATTCCATACCATTCACGTTAAACTCCCTCAGCTCCCTGCTCTTTCTGGAAGACGTTAATTACAGTTATCTTAAATGGTGGCCCTTCAATGGAATGCCACTTATTTTAATTCTTTCCTCGTGACAAAGAGCATCCATTCCCAGCAGTTGCATGGAAATCGCTAGGCATTTTCATCTCCAACTGTAGGCCAGCGGAAGCCTTTGATGGCACCAACCCTGTCCGTGGATTCCATATGGCGAACACCATATGACACACCACAGATGAGCCATGTTCCTTTGGCTTTAAATAAAACCTAGCAAGCACATCCGCATTAGACCAGTCAGCTACCTTTTAAATCTCTTCCAAACGTCCACCTGATGCAAAAACTTTACTTGCAATTGCTCCTCTTCTGAATGCGCAGCAAATTTCTGCAAATCAACACCTGCCTCAAGCATACTGCTCCTCACCCAACGAGCTATTGTTGCAGAACTCGCTGGTTTGTAAGGCCTAATGTAAGAATTCAACAGTTGACGTACTCCAGCTCCATCCCTCTTCTATTGAGGACCCAGATTCAAAGAGAAGGACGCGGGTGTCTTGCCTGGTATGGGTGAAAAAAGGATCAAACCTTGGAAATTAGAAAGTAAAAATCCTGCTTTGTCAAGGACGTATGGCAACAGCGCCGGTTCCAAGGCTTTGGACTTCATTTATTCATGTTTATACAACAGAGTAAGGGAACATCTCTGATGGACCCATCACAGGGGTCTTCCTCTACTCTAGCCTCGAGCTCCAGCATTTTAGGCATGAGTCAAAGGCTTCCATGGAGCTTTCCACATTCAGTGCTCTAATTTATACTGTAGACACGGTCTATACAGACTGCAAATTAAGAAAACACACACTGGACTAAAGGGCCTGGTTCAAAGGGAGTGGAAATTGGAAATCCAGAGGAAATGCAGTTAATTCAATTACATATGACCGAAATAGCGTCAAGCCTAACTCCAGGGGGTCTGCCATCGTTACCTCCAATAAGCAAATGTGAATCCATTGTATCTAGTGCAGAAAGTCCACCACAAAACAAGAGGAACAACCTTAGAAGATCTGTTCTGTGAAAAGATGGCAGAAAAGGGACATAAAGTAGGAGAACCCTGTCTTCCAGTAGGACCCCCACAAGGTCTCTAAGGGAAATATGTTCTTAGACCATCATCTATCCACTCTGTATCTTGAAGAGCTGGCCTCATTTTCAGCACTTCGAGATTGTAATTTAGGCACATGAGAGAGTCACTGTTTTAGTAGAGAATCAGTCAAGGATTACTGACTTGGCAAAATTAAACGTAATGAGCTCTGCGGTATTTGATGCAGTGGCCACTTCATACATCTCTCAAGACCCCCCATATTTGAGAACACAGTTATATCTTCGTAGCGCGATTGGAAAGACATGCTTAAAACATATCATGGCTGCAAGGTTGATGTGCCTACAGACCAAAGAGCTGAATCCAAAATTTCACTCTCTTTCCATGACAGTTAAGTGTAGACTCTGTGGATATCAAAAAGAAACATTTAACCACCTCTTATGCTGCTGCCCCGCTCTCCTGAATCCTCGTCGCACTTTGCTCAAACCTTTGTTTCTCAAATACGGGACTCGAACTTGTAAAGATGCCACAAATTTGGTTTTCAACATAACGGAGCCAAGCGACTTGGCCAAATTTGGCAAGTACACCAGCCTGCTACAAACATTACTTAAAAACACTGACAAGCTGGAGAAACGCCTAAATTATTAGCGCGAAGGTCCATTGGTTTGTATAACTGTGGAAATAAAATCTATAATTATGCCCCTTCGCTGCCCTCTGCGCGATCTAATTATGCCCCTTTGCGCGATCCCCTTTGCGCGATTAATAATTGCCCACATTAAAAGCCGACACCATTTTGTTTTTAATTCACCCTTTGGTGTCCCAAGACCCCGAGCACGAGCACGACACCCCTGCACCTGGTTTTCCTCATTTTCACCATCTGTCTCTGTGGTTTCTGCCAAGTCCGGGAAACCAGTACATGAGTTCCTGCTCCCCCGCAGAGATGGTTCATGTTTCTGACATGAAGCACGAGCACAAACCCCCAAATGAGGAAGCCTTCCCCTTCCAACTGTCAGACTATTTCACATCGCAAGTCCCCTCACGAAGCCTAAGACACGCCCCCATTTCTTCACACTCTGCTCCTCTTGCTGAATCTTTGTTCCTCTATCTGCCACGACCTGTTTGTTCCTCTATTTTGCCTCGTGACCAAGACTGTATAAATATTCTGCTGTTGAAAATAAAGAACCCCCACTTAAAGAGAGGGACTTGAGAGATTGCTCCTGTGCCCGCTTGGTGCTGGAAGCGCTCCCTTTAACTCGAGTTATTGGTCTTCTCCTCCTTCATTTGAGCACCACGGACTCCTCGCTTTGCATTGACAAGAAATTATGATTTATTAAGCATAGAAATTCAGAAATTAGGTAATAAGTAAATTTAATTTACCACAGTAATTGGCGCCCGAACAGGGACCTTCCCTTTCCCCACGCGCCGGCGATATTGGACCCGGTACTGTCCCCTCCTGACCGTTGACGGACTTCAAAAGTGCACAACGCGGGGAATTCCCGCTAACTCCTCGAGGCGAAGAGGGGACCGACTGCGGCCCAGCATCCACACGAGGCGGTGAGGAAATAGCGGAACGTCCTGAACCAAAGCCCAACCTGCGAAGCAGACGAGTCCGAGGTTCTACAAATCCCACCTTGAAACTGCGCGCCGCGTTTTCCCAAAATCTTCAAGAGGCCTTCCAGTTACTTTTCGGTGAGTACTGCTGAAAAGTATAAAAACGAACCCACAGCTTTTGTGGGGCGGTAAAGATACGCGTTTTTTGGTTTCTCACCTATCTTTGGTGAGGACTACTAAAACTAGTATAAAAGACGGACTCACTACCTTGTGGGCACGGTAAAGATACATGTTTTTGTGGGTTTCTCACTTATTTTGTGAGGACTACTAAACTAGTATAAAAGACGGACTCACCTCTTTCGTGGGTACGGTAAAGATATTTGTTCTGTTTATGTTTTTCTCACTTCTAAAATCTTTGAAAGTCTTGCCATCATGCCTATTTTCTCGAAAATACGTAAGATGGCAACCAAAGGAGTATTCTTGAGAAGGAAATTCCCCTTCCTCCTCGGGATACTCCAGGACACTTCATGTATGCAAAACATGGTGTCGGTGCACTTATTTATTGTGATCTATGGGTAGAATATACTAAAGACCTAGAACTCAGATATAGATGGCCTGAAAATGGTAGTTTTGATACGGAGTGTATTATGAAATTAGAGGAACAGTTATGGAAGAAAAAGAGAGTCCGCCAGTCACAGAGTGACTCAGTAGAATTATGGAGAAAAGAAGCCCATAGGAGGCAACAGAAGGAATTGCATAAAGTTGAAAAGGGTAAGAGAATGTCAGAGCAGGCCAAGAAAGAACAGTTACAAGAAATAGGGAAAGAAGTAGTTAGTGAAAGGAATAAAAGGGAACAATCAGCCATTTCTACTGGTTTTTATCCTGTATTGCCATCTGCACCTGAAAAGCTTAACATTGCATCAGCACAGCCTACAGCCCCACCACCAGAGGATACTTTTACTAATTTTCTCTTAGATACTCCACCACCCTATGAAGTTCCAGTCATTCAACACCCTCTGCCTCCGCCACCCCTTTCACAACATAACGCACCACCTCTCACTCCAGAAGGGGGTGCCGTAGGTCCAGACCCAGGTAAAACAATTCCCGACTGCCCCTATGACCCGACTCCGAGCAACACAGGGGAGGCGGGCCGAATAAGTAAAATACTTCATGACTCCTGGGAAGAAATAAGACATCTACCAGCAATTGACACATTTCTTCAAGCGGCCTCTGAGTTTCTTCGTACTGGAGAGAACTCACGAGCCATTAACGCTATGACTACAAGAAGATCACACCCTGTAAAAATGCACATGTATAGGTTCCTCCTTTGCTGTTTCATAAAACACATACAAGCAGAGGAAAGAAATGTACCAGTTTCACTTTTTGACTTATTAGATTCCGCATCCGACCACACTAGTCTAGAACTTATAAATGATGCACTAGACAGGTTCACCCGTAATGTGACCCGTATTCTGCAAAACTTGCAAACAAATGAAGAGAATAAGAAACTTGAGGAGGAAATTACTGAACCTACTGAAAAAGTCCTACCCGTTCGTTCTTCCGCCCTAATTCACGAACACCCCCGCCTACATTCCTCCAAGGTCACTCTGAACGATCATCTCCAGATGAGTTATTTGAAAATACATCCAATGCATTAGACTACTGGTTAGACCAGGAACCTCCGCTTACACCGGAGGAGGAGGAAATAGCCAGAACTGCGACCCTATGGGTCTCTCAATATAAGATATATGACAATGATCTCATAGCCCAGCTTTTTCTAGCATTACCACGCTCACATCAAAGATTAGCAAGTCTCTACATGGTACAACATCTCATCACACTCAATGACACTCATTTTAAACATGATCCAAGACTCGAAGATTTTCTGTCTGACTGCGCTGATAACATGTTCTTCCACAATAGTTCAGTTTTTTTAACACATTTATAGATTTTAGACAGAAATACCAGAAAGTGACTGGATATAGATCTCCCCATAATACGTGTGGATCAACTAATAGACTTCCTCAAACACGCCAGTTCCCCATGAGAGAGGTCCACCCCAGAGCTGACACGAATGGCGCGCTACAACGCGTCTTCATTTATGTACCCTTGACAAAACTTGAGTTACTAAGGATGAAAGAGATGGTTCCCTCCCACTCAAAGGATCCTGCTGGATTCTTTAAGGAATTAGGAGATGTATTAATGATGGGAACATATACTCTTTCTGATATCACAGCAATTCTGAAATTATTGTTGCCATCAGGTATATATGACAAACTAAGAGAAAAGATTGGGAAGTAGCAGGTGAACACATTAAATGGACTGAACTTCAGAATGACGAAAATACTAGAGTAGCAGGTCAAGGTATAGGAGACAAACTAAAAGCACTTCCTGGCACTATTTTAAAGGTGCTACCACAGTTACTAACAGTGAAAAAGGAGGACTGGGATGCCATTTCCTCCTGCAAACAGAAACATGGTGAAGACATAGGAGATTATTACACTAGACTTGAAAAGTGTTTTGCGGTAAATAGCGGCCTTACGCCAACAAGTGAAGCTTACCCGCATCTGTTTGTTTCCAAATTAGTAGATAACGCCTTGCCAGCCATTAAGGACAGAGTACTAAAAGTAGAAAGTACCTGGCAAGCACATACACCTCCACAGGTGTTACAAATGCTACAATATCACCAGAATCGCATTAGGGATGAAGAAGAAAATGATAAGAAACGCATGAAAGACACAAAGATGAAAGCATTAGTAGCCCAAACTGCACCCCAGCGTCAACAGACACCAAGTAGCCAGACAAATATAAAAAGCACTTGTAATTATTGCAAAAGATGGGACACTTCGTTAAAGATTGCCCTGTCTTAAAGCACAATTTGGCTACTGGTAAGACCCAGCCACGCCCATATCAGCCAAAACAGAATGATTCCCTAGACAGTTCAACACCTTCAGTTCCACTGACAACACAAATGGCCCAAATGAATATTATAGACAGCGCCTACACTGAATATTACCCAGATTTCTCATGATGTTGCCCAGAGAGAGAAGATGACAAACTGCCCCTAATCCCCATTCCAGTAGATCAGACAGGTCCATTTATAGAGGTCCGACTTCTTGGGGAGGATAGGAAGTTTCTACTAGACACTGGGGCCAGTAAAACAACAATAAGCCATCAAGAGGTCCCAGAGGCTCCTCTCTCGGGTTCAAAAAGTATTTCTCTGGGTTTCTCGGGACAACCTGTGACAAACGTCACGTCAAAGCCACTGCCCTTGCAGGTTGGTCCCCTCATGACAACTACAGATCTTATATTGACAAAATCATGTCCAGAAAACTTGCTTGGTATAAAAACATTGAAAGAATTAGGAGCTGTCATTGTTTGCTCACCTACAGATGTCAGACTATTTCTGCGAGATTTCAAGGGCCACTACACTAGTAGAGAATTAGATGAGCGTTTGAAAGATTTGCCACACACCCTGTGGGCCACTGATTCCACCACAGTAGGATGTATGGAAATAACACCTCACAAGGTTACACTGAAAGAGGGAGCCCAACTACCACGCATAAGGCAATACAAAATTCCACCTCAGGCTGAACAAGCATTAATGTTAATTATTCAGGACCTAATACAGTCAGGTGTGATTAAGGAAACAACTTCTAACATTTGCAATTCCCCTGTTTTACCAGTTCATAAAAAAGTGGAACCAGGAACACCACCTGTCTACAGACTAGTGGTGGATTTGAGAGAGCTCAATAAATGTGTCGTTCCACAAAACCCTGTGGTTCCAGACATCTCCACCCTACTCACAGCCATAGATGCGGAAGCAACGCATTTTTCAGTCATTGACTTGAAAAACGCATTCTTTAGCATACCTATTCACCCAGACAGTCAATACCTTTTTGGCTTCTCCTTACAAGGACGAAGTTTCCAATTCACAAGAGCTCCTCAAGGTTTCACAGAGAGTCCAAGCGTATATAGCCAAGCATTAAAAAGACAACTAGATACTGTTCAAATGCCCACGGATACAGCCATACTACAATATGTTGATGATATCCTCATTACGGCCAGATCTGACGCAGCATGTGCTGAAGCATCACTACTAGTACTAGAATTCCTAGCTGCAAATGGCCATAAAGTTTCCCCTGGTAAGCTCCAATTTTGTTTACAGCAAGTGGCATACTTAGGGCACTTGCTGTCAAAGGAGGGTAGGCAGCTTACACAGGAACGCATCCAACTCATACAACAAATACCACAACCAACAACACAGAAACAAGTTTGAGCCTTTGTTGGTCTCACCTCATATTGTAGACAGTGGATCCCACAATTTGCACTCATTTCCAAACCGTTAGTGCAGCTGACAACACTCGAAGCTGGCGCTACTCCACAATTACCCTGGACAGATGAACACACGCAAGCCTTTCAGTCTCTTAAAAAAGCTATGTGTCAAGCCCCAGTGCTGGCAACACCTAATTACACCAAAGATTTTACATTATTTGTAACAGAAAACTCAGGTACAGCACTATCAGTTCTGACCCAACTTCAAGCAGACAAACATAAACCATGTGGTTATTTTTCAAGCACATTAGATCCAGTAGCACAAGCATTGCCTGCATGTCTAAAATCAGTAGCAGCTACTGCACAAGCTATTAGACAAAGCGATTATATTGTATTGGGACATCATCTGATAGTTCAGGTCCCACACGCTGTAGAACTTCTGTTAAACAGAACACAAACACAGCATCTGACAATAGCCAGACTCACCGGATATGAGATGACACTTTTTCAGCCACACATTGAGATTAGACGCTGCAACATTTTAAACCCAGCAACACTGTTGCCACTGACCTCTCCTACTGAAGAAATTCACGATTGTATTGACATAATTGATTTAGTGACCAAACCAAGACCAGATTTACAAGATACTCCCTTGCTAAGGCAGAAATGACACTCTTTGTTGATGGTTCATGTATGAGACTCCCCACAGGAGAATTAGCAGCAGCCTATGCCGTCACAAATGGTACAGACACTTTAGAAGCACACAAGATAGAGATACTGTCGGCACAGGCAGCAGAACTCATAGCCCTAACACGAGCATGTCACTTAGCAAAAGGAAAGTCAGTTAACATCTACACTGATTCACAATATGCCTTTGGAGTTGTACACAACTTCGGTACATTATGGAAAGAGAGAGGATTTCTCACATCACATGGGTTCAGAATACAGCATGCTACACTCATCACTGCCCTCTTAGAGGCCAGTCAGTTACCAGAGAAAATCGCAGTGCTAAAATGTAAAGCGCACACAAAAGGAACAGATGAAATATCAAAAGGAAATGATTCTGCAGACAGTGCAGCGAAGTTAGCAGCAAATACAGAATTAAGTATACCACACCGCCAATATACAATACGAGACCCCTTTTCTGACATCCAGGATGTCCAAAGTCACGCCACACCACAGGAACTGCTAGAATGGAAGGAAAAAGGAGGGGTCCTTACAGATCAAGGCTGGATGACACCTGAAAGAGCAGTATGGTTTCTACCGGATGCCATGGTACAAGTTATGGTAAACACCATACATGGACCAGCACATCTGGGAGAAAAAGCAATGTTAGACAGCATACAGAATATATGGCACAACAAACATTTGAGAGCTGCAGCCAAACAAAAAGTTAAAACGTGCATGATTTGTAATCAGTTCAACCCAGGAAAAGGCACAAAGGTGGAACAGGGAGGATTCCAACCCCTGACCATCCATTTGAAGTTCTCCAGATGGACTATATCCAGATGGAGAGATGTAGAGGTCACAAGTATGTGCTAGTTGTAGTGTGTGCTCTGACCAGATGGACAGAAGCCTATCCCGTCCCAGATTACACTGCAACGACAACTGCTAAACAATTAGTTAGAGAGTTTTTCCGAGGTATGGGTTGCCCCGTGTCATCTACTCAGATAACGGCCAACCTTTTTCCTCTGAACTCATGAAGCAAGTGTCTCTTCTGTTAGGGTACACTTGGAAGTTTCACTGTGTAAGACATCCTCATGCAGCAGGTCTAGTAGAAAGGCACAACCAAACTTTGAAGACAAAATTGGCCAAGATATGCACTGACAAAGGCGTGGACTGGATGGTAGCCTTACCGGTTGCCCTCTTCTACATGCGTATGGTAGCCCATTCCAGAACTGGCTTATCTCCATATGAAGTGGTCTTTGGCAGACCACCAAATATGTGGGTACGCCAAGGCATAAAAGAATAACTGATGTTGACAGTACTATGCTGACTGACTACCTGGCTTCCTTGATGTCTGCACTCCAATCTTGTCGTTCTCAGGTTGCTGCCACCTTCCCTGACAAAACCAACCCGGAAGAACACGCCATCCGACCCGGGGACTGGGTCCTCGTGAGGAACTTCAACCGGACCAGTCCCCTCCAGCCCAGGTGGAAGAAGCCAAGACTCGTACTACTAACAACACAGACAGCAGTGAAGGTCGAGGGCAGGAAGGGCTGGCTCCACGCAAGCCACTGCCGGAAACATTTTGGACAAAAAGACACTGTTGCTGATGGCCCTGCCAATCCCACTGACATTGTGACTGAACAATCTTTATTGCCTTTGGAACTAACCCCACAACAGGATTACAAATCAAAGTTAAGGTCTGCCATTCGGACTCTGGCTAATTAAGTCCATTGGGCGTCGGTCCAGTGGTGAAGCGGTTGGAGCATGGGAATGGATTTTAACACCTTGACTATGTGGGAGAAAAAAAAAAAAATAAAAAAATTAACTCTAGAAAAAGACATAATGGTCCTATTATATGTTTGACAGTATTATTTTTCCTCATGGCAGTTATGACGTGTCTTGGTTGGATTCTCCACACTGTTTTTCCCCCAACACAACACACCTCTCATACACCCAACAGCACTCAGGAACACACCTATCACGACCTACCCCCTCATGAACAAGCCCATAGACTAGCCTTGCGAAACAATACCTTCATACAGATGCTACACCACACTCAGCAAGCCAGTAATAGCACCAATTGTTGGATATGTGGCCGCATCCCACCTCATCAGAAAAAGGGAGGGATGCCTCTTTTTTCTTTCCCATTCTCTTATAATGGAACTTGTGAAGCCTGGTTCGCCCTAATAACAGCTGACGCTACTACCCCCACCTCCTGCCCTGACGGAAATAATTCATGCAAGAATGGGTGGCCTTGGGGGGATTTAAACAAGGTACTCAATACTGCCTGTTACCCTAATAAGGAGGGAGATCCTCAGGCGACCGGTACAGTCCTAGAAAGTGAAGAATACAAGCAAGGGAACATGACCATGTCCTACAAGATGTTAAATACCAAACCTAAAAAGAATGCTGGTTCCCCTTCCATCTCGGTCTCACCAGTAAAAGGAAGGACACCTGTGCATCCAGAAAAATGGCTCTGTTCCATTAGGACACAGTGACTGTCATACCACTATAAGTTTTGAAGACAGAGGAAAGTCCTAATTTCTAGCATCTCGCCATACTTATTTCATCTGTGGCCAAACGGCCTATGTGCAGCTGCCCTTGAACTGGGGGGAACTTGCTATATAGCATTCCTGTTACCCCCTGTCTTTGTGGCCCCATCCACTTACCACAGAGACCTCCTAGTGCCCCATGTCAGACATAAAAGAACGATCGATACCTCCTTGGTTGACCAAACGGAAACCTCATGGGAACAGTATACAGATTTTAACAAAGGGTTCTTCTTCTTTGTTGGCCCTGTACAGAACAGCAAGCTTATACGCAGGTTGACAAGGACCTTAGAGGCTGTAGTAAACCAGACGGCGTCTGCCCTGGGGAGCTTAACCCAGGGGCAGTCTGCCATACGATTGGTTACTCTCCAAAATCGCCTTGTCCTTGACATCATCTTGGCTGACAGAGGCGGAGCCTGTAAAATTATAGGCTCTAGCTGCTGTATATTTATTCCTGATAATTCCCCATCTGTATACACGGCCATAACAAAATTACACAAGATAGCCGTAAGTTTACATCAAGAACCTGGCACTTGGACGTGGTCTGACTGGTTCTGGAAGATAATATCGTCCTGGGGATGGCAACTGCTGTCAGCAGCAGGCATAATATTCCTGATAATAACTGGATGCTGCCTTTGCATCCAATGTGGTCCTGCCCTATGCGGTCTATGCGCTGCAAAATGCATTCCTAAACCACTTGTCCAGCAGAGAGAAAGGGAAAGAATCATGTTACAAGAATGTATAAATGATCTCATGCAAATTGAGATATAATGTAGGTACACTCTGGGGCAAGGAGGGAATGTGGAAATAAAATCTATAATTATGCCCCTTCGCTGCCCTCTGCGCGATCTAATTATGCCCCTTTGCGCGATCCCCTTTGCGCGATTAATAATTGCCCACATTAAAAGCCGACACCATTTTGTTTTTAATTCACCCTTTGGTGTCCCAAGACCCCGAGCACGAGCACGACACCCCTGCACCTGGTTTTCCTCATTTTCACCATCTGTCTCTGTGGTTTCTGCCAAGTCCGGGAAACCAGTACATGAGTTCCTGCTCCCCCGCAGAGATGGTTCATGTTTCTGACATGAAGCACGAGCACAAACCCCCAAATGAGGAAGCCTTCCCCTTCCAACTGTCAGACTATTTCACATCGCAAGTCCCCTCACGAAGCCTAAGACACGCCCCCATTTCTTCACACTCTGCTCCTCTTGCTGAATCTTTGTTCCTCTATCTGCCACGACCTGTTTGTTCCTCTATTTTGCCTCGTGACCAAGACTGTATAAATATTCTGCTGTTGAAAATAAAGAACCCCCCACTTAAAGAGAGGGACTTGAGAGATTGCTCCTGTGCCCGCTTGGTGCTGGAAGCGCTCCCTTTAACTCGAGTTATTGGTCTTCTCCTCCTTCATTTGAGCACCACGGACTCCTCGCTTTGCATTGACAAGAAATTATGATTTATTAAGCATAGAAATTCAGAAATTAGGTAATAAGTAAATTTAATTTACCACATAACCACGAACAATTGGCCCTTAATACCCTTCTGGCTCTATGTATATTAAGCACTACTTTACAAATGTTATCTACGTTTTACATACTTGAGTAACCATCGAAAACCGGGTATCATCTGTGTCTTACTTTTCTCAAATTTTATATTCAACATTCAAGATAATAGCACTAAACACACAGTTTTCCCAGCCATAGCTTTCTTTGTACATTACTGATCGACTTTCACCTTGTTTTTGTCCATGAACTTGGAATCTCTCCTTTTATTGTCAGTTGCTGAACAGTTTTGACCGTGGCCAAGCAAGGTGTAAATTTTTTATGTAGTTTTTAAGTATTTGTACGAATGCATGTGCTGTACATTGATGATTTTGTACATACATTGCTAAGATTTTAATTAATTATGCAATAGAGAATTATGACTGACTGAGAGTCACCGTTTTAGTGTTTTTCAGTAATTTAATTTGTTTCTCTCATTTCATTTACAGTTATTTTTTTCTTCTGTGTAGCAGGCGTATGCAAACGGGAGTGCCCCCACTCTGCTCTTCTTTAATTTGTCCTCCTACCTCGCTGTTTCTGTGGCTTCAATCAGTTGTGTTTCATCAAGGAACTGTCACTCCCACTGACACATGACAGCAAACTGTGCTTCTCAGCCTTCAGCCACATGACAACTTCAGCCACGTGACAACATGAAAAAAACTGCTGGGACGAAACTTGATGCCCAGTCTGCTATATTTTGATTTCTTTTATTCGTCTTCATAGTATTTTGGGGAGCTTGCCCCACGTTTAGTATTTCTTTCTCTTATTTTTTTAATCTAAATGCGTTTACATGGCTAAGTTATTGTTTTGGCTCGTTTTTAGTTACTCCATGTGTTTCTGTCACATTTCATTTATGTTTGTGTTTTGTTCCATGTAACTGCAATATACCAGCTGCAGTGTCTGGACTTTGCCTTTCTTTCATTTCATTTCACCTTCTCTTTTTCTTTTCTTTCTGTGTTCCTGGATCACCACTTTCCTTCGTTAAGGAAACGCCACCCCATCATAGGCACAATACAGCGAAGCCTGCACCTCTCACTGACTGGGAAGAGGGTGTCTCAGCCACCAAGCAGAGAGGAAATACTCGCTCTCCAAAACACATTAGCTAAAAAGACATTCCTATCTTCTTAACTTATGAGCAATTCCCGTATACTAGTATTAGCTCCTCTTATACCCCGGCCTTCATTACTCCTCTCCCCTGCCTGCAGGGGCTCACTTCTAAACTGTGCACTACAAGACTCAATCTATGGGGGGGTGAGAGGGTTATAAGCAACACGGACAACTGTGAGTGGGAGGGTTAGAAGCAACAGAGTCAATGGGGCAGAACTGGTAGGTGGCGCTGTCGGCTCCGTGTGGCGTCATAGGTGCTGTCCGTGCTGGAAGTGACATGCGCGGTGCCTCAGACGTCAGTTTCTTTTTTTTTGCGACTTTTCACAGCAGGGGCGCGGAGCCCGAAGAACACTAACCACTGCTGTGGAAAACTAGGGCCCTGAAGAATTGAAAGCCCTGTCCCTAGAAATTGGTTTGCAGAGCAGGGAGGATGGATCAATCAATAAGGAACTTACGGGTAGATATAGTCTCTACCAGATAAGGCGCTGCAGAAGGTAAGTAATTTTTTCATCTGATAAGAGACTTCTAGTGGCAGATACCTTACCTTAGGATAGATACTCAAGCAATGCCATCCTGACAGACCTGACTGTCCAGGCAGTAATGCTTCCTTGTTGCTGCCTGGCAGATGTCCAGGACCAGAACTGCGTGTGCTAATGCAATGGTTTGAGCCTTAACTCTGGTGAAATGAGCACGGAAGCCCTAAGGGGGTTGCTTCTTGGCCAATGCGCAGCAGATCTTTATGCAGAGCACCACACAACAGGAGATGGTCCATTTCTGCATGGCCTTCCCCTTCTTTGCTCCGATCCCATGAAGAGTTGGTCGTCCACCTGGAATTCTTTCATGCAGTCAAAGTAGAACAACAATGCTCTTTTTTGGGTAAAGTCGGTGGAGTTGCTCCTCTTGCTGCGGGATGCGGCAGAGCATAACAAGTAGGCAGGGTGATGGACTGGCCTACATGAGAGTGAGTGACAGCTTTCAGCAGGAAGGAAGCCCTGGTGTGAGGAACCAGCTTGTCTGGGAAGATATTCAGGTACTGAGGCTAGCCCTGGTGTGAGGAACCAGCTTGTCTGGGAAGATATTCAGGTACTGAGGCTTGGAGGACAAAGCTTGATGCTCACTGACCCTCTGGGCCGATGTTGTTACCACTAGGAAGGCCATCTTGATGGTAAAGAGTCTGAGAAGACAGTTGTGCAGTGGCTCAAAAGGAGCACACATCAGAAAAGTAAGGTCCCACTGAGGCACGATGAAGAGTGAAGATGGGAACATGTGTTGCAGACCTTTCAAAAACATATTTACAACAGGAGATTTGAACAGAGATGGCTGATCTGGCAACCGCAGAAAGGCTGAGATACAGAAAGATTGCCCTTTAAGGTGCCCAAAGCAGAGCCCTGTTGTGCAAGAGAAAGAATAAAGAGAAGGACCTGAGAGAGGGGAGCAGAAAGCGGGTCAACCTGTTCCTCTGCATACCATGCTACAAACGTGCCCCAACAGATGGCGTATATTGTCTTGGTGGAACGACACCTGGCTGCCACGATAACATTGCAGGCTTCGGGCAGAAGGTTAAAAGCTGTCAACTGTTGCCGCTCAATCTCCACGCATGAAGACTGAGAGTTGACAGGTTCAGGTGGAGAACCTCCCCTGCTGCTGCGACAGATGATCCTCCCAAAGGGGCAGTCCGATCAGAGGACCGATGGACATGCTCAACAGCTCAGGATACCTGACTCTCCAGGCCCAGCCCAGAGCCACAAGGATGACTTGGGCATAGTCGTTCCTGATCTTCTTGAGAACTGTGGGCAGGAGTGGTATGTGTAGAAAGGCGTACAGGAGGCCTAAGCTCCACTCGAGACAAATAGCGCCTACGAGCGAGAGCCTCTTTGGAATCTCTAGCATGCAAAAATGCTGGCATTGCGCATTCTCGGAGGTGGCAAACAGATCTAACTATGGCTCTTCCCACTGCTGAAAGAGACCGTGCAACCCCTCTGGATGAAGATGGCATTCGTGATCTTCTAGGCACCTTCGGCTGAGTTTGTCCGCCCTGGTGTTCAGAGAGCCAGCCAGGTGTTGAACCACCAAGGATATGCCCTGACGTTACAGCCATGTCCAGAGACGCAGGGCTTCTTGACAAAGGGTCTACGACCCCACCCCGCCCTGTTCGTTGCAGTGCTACATGACAGTGGTATTGTCCATGAACACCTGCACTTGTCTTCCCTTGATGGAGGGTAGAAAGGCTTTCAATGCCAGCCAGATCGCCCCAAGCTCCAGTAGGTTCATGTGGAGTCTGGATTCCAACAATGAACAGAGTCCTTTGACCTCTCCAAGATGACTGCCCCATCCCAGGAGTAACGCATTTGTCACTACCTGGCTGGGGAAGGATGAGGTGTCTGCCGCTGACCCAATCACGGTTCATTAACCACCACTACAGATCTGTGCAGTTCCATCCAAGATCTGGACCATGTCGGAGAGATTCCCCTGATACTGCACCCACTGGAACTTCAGGTCCCACTGCAGACCCCGCATATGCCAGTAGGCATGTGTCATAAGTAGGATGCAGAAGGCCATGAGGCCCATCAGCCTCAGTCTCAGCCTCACAGAAACCCAGGATAGAGGCTGAAACATCTGTATCATAGCCTGAATATCCTGGACTCGCTGTTCAGTTAGAGAAGCCTGAAACGGCACCATGTCCAGAACAGCTCCATTTGAGAAAATGTTTTCCTTTACTCTTTTTGGAGAGAAGGAAGACAGTGATACTGTAAATAACAATAGACCATGGCAACCATCAACTTTGGCCTACCTAAGCATTTAATTGCACAGCTGTAGAATTTTCAAAATGTCGCTCCACATTTGGTTCTCAAATTATACAACCGGGACCAGATCTCCTCGTTTGCTGGCACCACAAACAAAAGCACTTAAAATGTTTCTGTGCTCATGGCATCTACTGGACTTTAAATATCGCTTACAGAGGTCCACTGATCAAACTCTAAAAGGGGCCCACATGTCTCCAAATTGTGGGTATAGCAAGTAGGTCACTTTGTCCATCACTTAGCCCAAAAAGGTTGTGAACACCAAGAGACTAAATGTCTAAATTGCAATAGAGTATTGATGCTAATGGAACAGTGCTTTGTGTTTCCAATGTGTAAATATTAATTATGTGTGTTTACCATAATTACGTTAATGCCTACCTGACCAGCGCACAGTCCAAATAGATGCTTGCTAGAGTGGCCGCTGCATCTCCCAGTGCTGACTGAGCATATTCCCGAGTGTTGCTATGAGTTTGTGGCCACCAACATCCCAGCTTTGCTGGGGTTGTCAAGTGGGGTTGTAAAATGGTGGCCAAGCATCATCAACATGCTGGCATTACTGATGTTATAATCCATTCATCCATGCGATAGGGACGGGGGAGTCCTCTCCAAACACTATATCTGTACGAGGGTGATGCCAGCCTCTTCCTCTGGCAGCCTGGAGTAGTGAGAAAAAAGAGGAGTATCACAGGGAGAGTAGGTACATAAGCGGTACAGCTCCTGCACAGAAGGCTCACAGAGGCTCCAAGATGGGCAATAAGCACATGTTGCGCTGCTGAATTGCATTTATTTTCTAGATTTGGTCTTACGAGCACTCACTGAGTAACACATGTTTACTAAGCATGATACCAAAGAGCAAAATTAACTTTGCTTTGAGAAAATAAAAATATTGCCATGTCTACTTTTTAATGTGGGAGGTGTTTATTGTGGGCTACAGGACACCATAGGGGTAAATATAAGTAAGCTGACTAGCAGAGACTTTTCACCAGGCAGGTCGAACCCCGTAGACTGCTACCCACCTTGGGACCCTATATGAGGATGTTTAACAAGGTAAGAATTGGAGAGGCATAGGCTACAGAGGGTAGACTCTGGCTAAAAGTCAAATGAAACGGAATGGGGATCCATGATGCGAGTCAAAAGACCACCAGGGATTTTAATAGTGAGCAATTGGAGATCCCAGTTCCAATTTAATTTGACTAACAAAGAATTGAAGACTCAAGCAGCAAGAAACTATTAATGGCCAGAAGTACTAAATGTTTTTACACAGCAAAAAAGGTTTTTTAATATGTTCTAAATCCATTTTAGGAGTCTGTAAAAGTTTACCAACTCCTAAAATGGATTTGCGACTCCACAGCGATTCTGTTTTTATAAGGGGTGTTTTAAGCATTCCTTCCAAATACCAAATCTGTATGAGATTTGTCAATGTTTTCCAACTGGATTCCTGTTGCTAAACATTGACAAGTTACATACTCGACAAAAGGACCACTTCTGCTTTAAGAATAAAGAAAACGTTTAATGGGCTGCATGCAGTGGTACAGGGGACCACTGCCAATGCTCAAATAAACTTTTTAAAAGGTAATCGTTTAGTTTATATACAACAGCATTTCCTTTAAGGAAAATGGGTTGCATTAAATAAAGTACATTATTTAAAGGCAATCACCAACATGGTGTTCCGCTGACCTTAGCAGGTCACAACCTTTTCAGTGGACACCAAGTGGAGTTAGTTGCAATTTGCAACCTACCTGTCTCACACTGGATCAGAATTTTATGAACCAACCTATTTATACATAGGTTTGTTTGTAGAATTTCATACTGGTCACAACATATTGGTCACAATTTGTGACCAGTAGTTCTGTACATCTGGCCCTAGGTCCTTACCCTTCTCTGTACCTCACTTCTATATTTACCCCTCTCTATCTTTATATCATGTCTCTCTATCACCCTGCACTTATATTTCTCTATCCCACCTATCTTTTCATCTCACGTCTCAGCTTCCTTTTCCTGCCTCTTATGCCTCTCCCCTTTCTCTTGCTTTTACTTTTCCTTAGCTCTGTATCTCTATGCACCTAGTCCCTTTCAAGCTTAACTCTCTCTCTCTCTCAATTACACCTTCCTCTACTCCATCTGTCTCTACTCCTCTCTTAAGACTTCACTCCTCTCTCTACCACTCTCTACCTATCTCAATATCGCTAAGTCTCCTCCCTTTCTCTCTAGCTCACCTCGCTCTTTCTTCCTCATCCGTCTCTGAACTTCACTGTTATGTTTACATCTCACTGACATGGATCTCTCCTCCATCTATATTTAATCTCACTCTCTCAGCCCCATCTCTCCCTTTAGCTCACCTCTCTCTCTCTCTCGGTACACCTCACTTTTTTCTATCCTTCTCTCACTCCTGTCTCTGCCTCGCTCCTTTCTTCCTTAGCTTTCTCACATCTCAGTCACTACTTCATCTCTCACTACACCACGTCTCTCTCTTTCTCTTCCACCACTTAACCTTTAAATATTCCTCACCCTCTACTTCATCTCTCGATCTCTACGCTGTCCTCATTACCTCTCTATACTTTACCTGTCCCTTTTCTCCTCCTACTTCTCATACTCAGGAGAGCTGAAAGCCATAGAAGTGTGCACATAGAGAGACAAGAGGAGGGACAAGATAGGATAAGATAAATAAGGAGAAAACGTTCAGAATTCAGTCAATGAGTGGTGAAAATCCTCGGATCTTCCCTATAGCAGCTTGTTGGAAGAAGACAAGACTCCTGTTTAGCCTCTTCTAAATTTCTTGGAAGCCCACAGTTCAGCAATCAAGCCCTCTCCTCTCGGCTGCCAAATTGAAAAGGCAGAGGCAATCCAGCGGCAGATGGATAAGCCATGAAGAAACCAGCGGAAGCCACAAAGTCTTGTATTAAAGAAAGGGAAACCACAAGCAGTGGTGTCAAATGGGACCACACATTCACCCAAGCTGCCTTTTCTTGAATACACAACATCATCCCAGTATCAGATGAAAAGGATATAAGGCATGCAGAAGGCAATGCGGCCAAGGAAGGAACAGGATATCTGCTTCCACTATGACAGAAAAACAGGAGCAAAACAGCGGAAGTGGAACATTCTTCTGGGAGGCAAAAATGTCCGTATATGGCCTTTCAAACTTGCATCATATGGCCATGAACATGACCAGAGAGAGGGGAAGACCCTAGGAAGTGGGTAAACATTGCTCAGTCCTACCTGAAAACAGTCCAACCCTCTTATGCACACGCAGACAAGGACAAGAGGTGACATTCCATCAACAGCCCCAGCAGAGCTGCCATAATATTGAAGAAACAGGATCAAATCTGCTCCCCTAGTGGATGACGTGGACGACAGTAAGTAGTTAGACTATATCATCACAGGATGCTTCCTCTTAAAAGATGACTGTAAAAATAGCCGCAGTTCCCTCCAATTTGAAGATCAGCATCTCCCCAGCAGAGTTGAACGTCCCTCCATGAAGTTCCCTGGTTCAGCTCCTCAGCTGAAGTGCTGACATCTGCTGCTACCACCAAAGTCCTCGCTGGATAGAGAGGAAACCAATGGATCAGGGAGGGAGGATCCAGCAATCACTGCAGATGAAGGGGGAAACAGGGAGAAACAAGAAGGAGGGGCTTCAAGTCCTAGGATTCCGGCTCCTAGCACTGATGTCGATGAGCTAGAAGTTGGAACAGACCGAAAGCATGGTGAAGACACAGAAAGCCATGTGACACTGCCTCCACAGACACAGGTGCCCCAGAGTGAAAGGGCAAGACAACAAGGAAGAGAGAGGCAGTCTAAGTCTCTTTGCACGAGCTAGAGGCAGAAACCCATATCAACCCAGAACTCCCCGTAAATGAAACTCCTGTCCTTTGGGAAAAAAAGTTGACACCTTGGAAGGTTCAGCAGAAATTCATTTTGAGTTAAGCAAGAGCAGAAGACCTCCAAACTACTCAAGGACTTCACTGAGGAACGGGAATGAAGCAGTTATTCAAATATGGGAACAACAGCGAGCCTTGGAAATGTAGAAGAGCCATTGTGGGAGCCACTAATTTAGTGAATTCTTGAGGGGCATATCAAACACAAAGGGCAAGAGCTGGAACTACTAATACACTGGATACAGAAGCTCCGATGACAACCAGCGAAAGGAACATGGAGGTTGATGGTCACCATGTAAGCCCCATCCATTACCATCAGAAAGATCCATTGCAAGGTCTTGAAGTGGATGTTCCAAATGCAGCGATTGACCCTTATAAGATCTATGATCAATCAGTACATCCTCTCGCACCTTGGGAACCAATAACACAATTGCATAGACCCCAAGCCTTTGTTCCTGCATAGGCCTATGTGGTCTGAATAGCCTCTGATAATTGCCAACCTCTAGAGCGTACAATGAGGCCAAGGCAAGATAAGAACCCCAGAGTCTGGAGGAAGAGAAGAGTTCTCAAAGTAATAGCTTTCCTTGATCATCTGATGCACTAATGCATCTGATGTGAACTGTTCAAAGGTGGGGGGGGTGTGGCTTGAGCGCGCGGCAAGATGGCCGCTCTCTAGAGAGGCTCTGCCTGGCTGAGCCCTTATCCGCCCATCATCCGCCTATTGCGCCGCATCCCAGACCTAAAAACCAAGAGCACCTCACCTCTAGAGGATCCTGCCCGAGCGGGAGCTGTTTTGGGTGTCTGAATCTGCCGGTGTGACAGCTGTCGGGTGGTGCCTGGCCTCGGCGGCCTCTCTTCAAAATGGCGGCTCCCGCGCGGCCCTGAGGTCCGAGCGCTGCGGGTGCGCTGGGAAGCCCTGCGCCAGGAGTGAACATTCTTGTTGCCGGTGGGGCCGGCCCTGGCCTCGCCGTACGTTTGGTGCCCGCTGATGACCTGCCGTATGTGCTGCACCTTTGGGCTGTGAGCCGGGCCCCAGCTGCTGGAGGAGATAACAGTGCGGTGCCCCTGCGGACTCTGGGCCCGCGGATCCTGATTCACCTGTCCGGGGTGTTGCGGAGGAGCTGTGCAGTCATCGGCGCGCTCGGCGCCTGCTGCGGTGAGTGGGCAGCGGACTAACCCCTGCCGGTGTCTGTGGAGGCGGCGTGGGTGGGGGCTCGGGCCGCAGCCTGCGAGCTGTGCGGAGCGCTAGTGCGCAAGGGAGATCGGCGCGCTGCAGGGAGGCTGAACTGCACGGCGACTCGCGGTACCGCCTGGGGGACAGCGTAGCTGCGAGTGGAGCTGCAGGTGGTTGTTGGACACCGCTCTGGGTCTGCTGCTGTGGTTCCTGGTGCAGAGCAGCAGTTGACCTCTCTGAGCCCATTGGGGGAATACTGAACGCTGTGGTGAGTCTGCTGTGGGTCGTGACTCCCCCCCACCTCATTGATCTAGCTGGGATCTACCTCTGCTGCGCTGTTCCGCTCTGTGGCCTCCAGACCCTGGGGTGCTGGTCGCAGCGTCAGTGTACCTCTTAGTTGCGGACTGCTCATCACTTGGGGACCCCCCACATTAGGCTCCTCAGCGTCCTGGTGTGGTAGTGGTGCACCCTCATCGTAGCAGTGTTCTCGCCTACTTGACTGTGCCCACTTGCTGGAGGTCTGCATATTTCTGGGCCCTCGCACTGCGCAGATCGTCCTACTGGTGCACACCGGGCCTGGGGTTCTACGTTGACTCGAGTGCCATTATTATGGGGAGGACTGATAAAACTCAACCTCGCCTCACCTTTGAGGCGCGCAAGTCCTCTAAATCCTCTCAGAGGGCTGCATCGGACTCTGAAGCTGACGTCCCAGCTCCTGGCCCTCCTAACCTCGAGACAACGCTGCTGGCTATGCAGCGTAGCCTGCAGGCCATAGAGGGGACGATGGCAGCAGTTAACCACCGATTGGATCATATGTCGGCGCAGCTTGAGAAGCAAAATGCTCATATGGGAGAGGTGGAACAGCGAGTGTCTGTGACAGAGGATGGCCTGAGTGAGGTTACCGGGAAAACGCTGAATATGGAGAAGGTTCTATCTCTTATTCAGGCTAAGAACGAGGATTTGGAGGCCCGGTCCCAGCGAAATAACATTAGGATTACGGGCCTTCCTGAATCCACGAATGTTGGTAAGATGGAGCTGTTCGTGGAAAACCTAATTAAAGATATTTTTGGTGCTGAACAGCTCTCCCCCATGTTCATCGTCGAGCGGGCTCACCGCTCTCTTGCTGCGCGGCCTGTCCCGGGCGCTCCGCCTCACCCAATTATAGCGCGCCTGTTGAATTACAGAGACCGTGATGTTATTCTACGGATGGCCCGCGACAAGGGTAATATTGTGCATCAGGGCAACTCTCTTTCATTCTTTCCCGATTTTACAGTCGCCGTGCAGGCAGCAAGGAGGGAGTTTGGGGCTGTCAAAAAATGTCTACACTCCGAGGGAGTTTCCTACGCTATGCTATGCCCTGCTCGCCTGCGGATTGGTCCGGAGGGGGCCTCAAAAATTTTCACTAGCACTAAAGCAGCCCTGGAACACGCCAAACATTTGAAGCGGGTGCGGCGAGAGTCTCTGGTGCCATCGGACAACGAGGAACAGTGAGGGTCTGTTTGCCAGTCCTCTGTACTAATGTTCTGTGGACTGTCTTCATATACTGCTGCAATGATGTTTCTAACAGTCCCCTTTGTCTTTACAGGTTGTCTTATTTTGCTCTCACTGCCTCAACATGTTTTTCTCTCACGTGGGGCAGGGGGACACAGTATTTTTTTTAGTATAATAGGCACAGTCACCTGAGTTCCTCAGCCACCTCCTACTAGTTAGGAGGCTCGATGCGCTCTGACGCCCCCCATATGGGAGTACCCCATTTGTACTTGTCTGTTTCTACTGGGTGGTTGGGTTGGGTGGGTCTGGGTTGGGATGGCTTTGGCGAGTTGGGGATGCTGAAGTGGGTGGGGGGTGGGGGTGAGGGGGTTGTGGCGGGGTTGACTGGCACTTGTTTTCTACAATGTCGATGCACTTACCTTTTTATTCATGTATGTGGGCACATGTTTCTGCTTTATTCAGCTAGAGTACCTGTCATTATAGGAAGACTTAATGAGCGGTAATGTGAAGTTCTTGACATGGAATGTCCGCGGCCTTAACACTCCAAAAAAGATTAGATCTGTATTTGCCTACCTGGATAGGATGAACATGCAGATAGCTTTTCTGCAAGAGACGCATCTTACAAGACACTGAGAAGTCTGTGGGCACACGCTGGGCCGGAGTGCGAGTGGCGTCCTCTTACTCTACCTATTCACGTGGGGTAATGATTCTGGTTAAACGTGGGGTTCCCTTCACCGTTCTAAGGGCCGAAACGGATGAACATGGGCGAGTGGCACTGGTGCATGGCCAGCTGGGTGGTGTGAGTGTTCTGCTGGTAAATGTATACAGTCCAAATATTGATGACCCAGCCTTCTTTGTGGATGTATGGCGCCGTATTTCTAGTTTTCCTTCCGTGGAGATTCTCTGGGGAGGTGATTTCAATTTGTGCTTGGATCCGACGTTGGATCGTATGGGTCAGGGACTTGCACGGCCTAAAAACGCTGCTGAGACTTTGATAGGGCTGTTGGAAACTGGTGGGATGCATGATGTATGGCGCCTGCGACACCCTGGTGCGCGTGAGAGTACGTTTGTCTCTTTTGTACATGGGACGTGCACACGCCTGGATATGTGGCTTGCCACCGAGGTGGCTTGAACGTGGGTAATTAAGAATGACCATATGGCTCGCACTCTATCGGATCATACCCCAGTGCTTTTGGAACTCCAGGTGCCTACGTGTGAGAGACCTCCGTTTGCATGGCGATTGCAACCCTCTTCATTGACAGACTCTGTTTTTAAGCATACTGTTGGGGAGGCTATCCGGACCTATTTCCGTGAGAATGCCGGCTCAGTAGACAGCGCTGGTGTCTTGTGGGAGGCGTTCAAGGTGACTATCAGGGGGGTATGCATGGGGGCTCAGGCTGGGGTGCTGCGGGATCTCCGGCGCAGAATTCATAAATTGGCAGCGGAAATATCTACCCTTGAGCGTGCATATGAGACAGAACCATCTCCTGCGACGCTATCCACGATACGAAAGCTAGTGACGGAACACAATGATACCGTGGATCAAGAAATGGCTCATAGGTCCAGGCGATGCACAGCACGGTATTGAGGGGAGGGGGGTAGGCCTAGCCGCTCGCTGGCGCAGAAGCTAGCTGCGCCTCGCAGTCAAGAATACATTACCGAGATGTTAGATGGGGATGGGGTGACCCACTACACTACACCCGAGATCAGCGATGCTATCCTTGATTTTTATACTAAATTATATGAATGCAGGTCCCGAGTCCCTGAGGAGGACATACACTCCTACCTCGATGATGTTGCTCTCGGCTGGCTTTCTGTGGACCATAGGGAATATATTACACAGCCCTTTGATGTAGAGGATGTCAAATTAGCCATTATGTCCCTCCCTACATGTAAGGCCGCGGGACTAGACGGGCTTCCCAGCGAATTTTATAAAGCTTACATAGATGACCTGGCCCCGAGGCTGCGCGACGTTTACGCAGAGGCCTATGATGCTGGACATCTTCCTCCCACACTGAGGGAGGCCCTTCTGGTTATGCTTTTAAAACCGGATAAGGTTGCCAATCGCTGCGATTCTTACCGCCCGCTGTCCATTATTAATATCGATGCTAAGATCCTTGCAAAGATGATTGCTATCCAGCTGCAGCCGCTGGTTCCCCTCTTGGTTCTACCTGACAAGTCGGGGTTTGTCCCTGCTCATTCTACCACTCATAATTTGCGCACAGTTTTTGCTACTCTGCATTATTTTGACCCAGACTTTCAAGCGGTGGCAGTGCTGCTCGATGCAGCCAAAGCATTTGATTCCCTTCAGTGGGACTATATGTTCACCGTCTTGACTAGAATGGGCCTCCCTCAGTTTTTCCTGCAGTGGATTAGGGTGTTATACACTGAGCCTGTCGCCAGAGTGAGAGTCAATGGCTGGGTGTCTTCGGCCTTCCCGATTGGCAGAGGCACTCGGCAGGGCTGTCCCCTGTCGCCAATGCTTTTCGCGCTTGCATTGGAGCCCTTGGCCTGCAAACTGCGCCAGTTGCATGCGTCAGCTGCATTACACTTCAGGCAGCGACCCTTGTTGTCTCGTTATACGCTGACGACATGTTACTGTATGTGCGAGAGCCAGAGACCTACCTGCCTGAATTACTCCTCGAGTACGTAAAATTTGAGGGTTATTCTGGATTAGGGATTAATTGGTCCAAATCTACGGTGTTCCCGCTTACTGCCGGCACGCGTGAAGTTGAGCTGGATTTCCCTCTGACTTGGACCCGTGACCCGGTGAAATATTTAGGGATCTGGCTGCATAGGGACCCCGACCAGGTAATCTACATGAACTATGGACGGGTTGTAACACAGATCACAGATAAGGCTGAGCGGTGGTCTAAGCTGCCGCTGTCGCTTGCTGATCGTATTGCCGTTATGAAAATGTCTATATTGCCTAAATTGTTATATTTGTTCGTAAATATTCCAATTCGGCTGAATACTGCTCTATTTAAGACACTGCAATCGGCCCTTTTGTCCTTCGTATGGGGGGGCAAGAAGCCCCGCTGTAGCTGAAATGTTCTGGTACAACCGTTCGATCGGGGCGGATTTGAGGCACCCGATATGCGCTTATATTATCTCTGCGCGCAGGCGCAGTTTGCCCATTATTGGTTCTTTCCGCAGCGGTTTTTGCCGCACAAAGCAATTGAGGCCGACGTGGTACTTCCGATGCCGCTGATGGCTGCAGCGCTCTCTGGGGGAAGTGGAGGCCCTAGGATGGAAATTAACCCGGTGCAGTGTACTGCCTGGGCCTGGCGGACTCTGGCCAAGAGGGCACAGTTAGATTACCTGTATACCCCGAAACTCCCTCTTGCTGCACATACAGGTATTTCGGCAGCTCAGGAGCGCCCCGCTCTGCGAGCCTTGGGAGCTGCAGGTGTCATGCGAATGGGGGACCTATTTGAACATGGTCAGTTCCGCTCACTCCAGAATGTACAGGCGGGTCGTGATTTCGAGTTGATGCTGGGATTTACCTATGTGAGAGTGCGGCAGGCGGTCAGGGCCGTGTACCCCAATTATCCCCATGAACCATGAACATTGCGAGCACTGCAGGAGGTGCTGGCTGGGACAGAACGCAAGGGCCTGATCACCAGGCTATATGATGCGTCACAGCGGGAACGGGAACCAGGGGACCACCCTTCCTATCTTAAATGGAACACTACGTTAGGGTTTGAGCTACCGCTAGATCACTGGAAATTTTGCTGTGAGCTGACTGTGCGCCTCACGGCGAACTATAATTTGCGTATTATTCATTTTAAATTTTTGCACCAGTTATATTATACGCCAGCGCAGTTACACAGATTCGGATTGCGAGATACAGCTAACTGTGTTCGGTGCGGACAGGCTGACGCTGACTTTCTACATCTGGCGTGGCAGTGTGTGGGGATAGCTGCATTCTGGGCTAAGGTTACGAGTGTGCTTTCAGATGTGGTGCTGGAGTGTGTGCGGTGTGAGCCTGAGGTGTGCTTGGTAGCGTGAAGTATCTCAAGCCCTGCAACAGGCGGCTGGTTGCGGTCTCGACCCTGCTGGCTAAGCGTGCTGTGGCGCTATGCTGGGGCGTAAAATCCACGCCCACTGTGAAGAAATGGATCAGAGATTTAATCTATTGCAGGGAACAACTGGAAGCGTACGCAGAGGAGTTACCGGAGGCCTCACGACCCAAAGATTTTTGGGCTCCACTGACTGTATATTTATTGAGCCAACCTGCTGAGTGATTTGTTTTTCATCCCCTATGTGTCTGGCCAGGCCTTAATGGACTCGGACTTTACTTCTTCTGGACTGTCACTTATATGTGCTCACATGGCTTACTGGACTCGACAATTGTATGTTATCACACTGTTCAAGTTCTGGGTGGGGTGGGGGGTTCTTGTTGTTTTTGCTTCGTATTCTTTATGTAACATGGTAAAATTGGCTGATATCGATACTGGAGAGGATTGTAGTACTGCACCCCTGCTTTGGGGCTTTGTGTACACATGTTGCAAGCCTGTTAATAAACAAATATAAAAAAAACTGTTCAAAGGTGCTAGCTGCATTTCATCAGCAGTGCTTTTTCTGCCAAAGGACTGTACATATCAGTTTTCAGTCACCGGCCTTTCTAGAATCAAGTATCAGATGCAGTCGACCATATGAAGTCCCCTTGGCTCTTGAGGGCCTCAGGACTAAAGTGGACTTCTTCCCCCAGCCAGTAGTGCGCCAGGAGGAGGGTTTGCAGAGTGGTGGAGAAAGGGGACGTGGACTCCGACAACCTCTTAACAATCCAGCTGTGGGGGACCTGCTGGAGGTTGAAGGAGGGGTAGTTGGCCGCCAAGGACCCTTAAGAGCCAAGGGGACTTCATCCGCCAACTAGTAGTGTGCCAGGAGGCGCGTTTGCAGACTGGTAGAGAAAGGGGGCAAGACCACTAAAAACATCTAAGCCAACCCACTGTGTGGGACTTACTGGAGGTGACAGGAGGGGTAGACTATGGGGCTTATTATGAATCTGGCGGTCCATGGACTGCCAGACTTATGGTGGCGGTCTCCCGACTGCCCTATTATGAATAGGGCAGTCGGGCCGCCCTGGGACCACTGCATCCACCGCAACCGCCAGGTTACCGCCGTTCCGAGGCAGTTGCGCAGTTGTCCTGATGCCGCAATATACTTGGCTGGGCCATACGAGTTTCCTCACCGCCACACTTTTCATGGCGGTGCGATAGCCATGAAAAGTGTGGCGGTGAGGAAATACAGGGGGCCCCCTTGTACCTCAGGCCATGTGGATACACATGGGGGCACAACATGTGCTCCCCTTTGTGCATGCACAACAGTACCTGCACTGCATGGACTGGAGCAGTCCATGCCATGCAGGTACTGCCTTTGACATTCCCATTGCGGTTCCTACTTCATAGACACTGCCATGGGAACGTCAAAGAACAGCCTGCCAGACAGCAGAAAACTCCTGATCTGGCGGGCGGTTCCTACATGGGTTTGGTGGTGCAGGAGCAGGGTGGTCCCACTCTCGCACCGCCAAACTCTTCATAAGGACCTAAATCTAGCCCTAGATTCCTTACCTTTGAATTTCCCAGGCGTCAGACTGGATCCAGAAGATTTTTCATGAGTGATGCGTTGTCGGCGTCGTCCCTGCTGGAAGTGATGTCCATGGCACCTATATAGGTGCCACCTAGGCGCACTGAGGTCAGTTACTTTTCACGATTTTCCACGCCAGAAGCACGGAGCCATGAAGAACACTGACACTGGTGTGAATAAACTATGGCCCTGAAAGGGATTAGTCCTTACCCTAGAAATCTGTCCGCAGAACAGGGACGACGGGTGGGTCGGTAAGGAATCTGCAGCTAGATATAGTCTCTACCAGATAAAGTGTTACCGGAGGTAAGTAACTTTTTCATCTGATAGAGACTTCTAATCGCAGATTCCGTACCTTTGAATAGATACCCAAGCAATACCATCCCTGATGGTGGGTCTGCAGACCAATTTCACACAAGGAAATCCTGCAGGACCGAACGGGTGAGGTGCCCATCCCTATGGACCTGACTGTCCAGACAGTAATGTTTAGTGAACGTGTGTAGAGAAGCCCACGTTGCTGCCCCGCAGATGTCCAGGACAGGAACTCTGTGTGCTAACGCAGTGGTTGCAACTTTAGTTCTGGTGGAATGAGCTCTCAAACCTTCAGGAGGTTGCTTCTTGGCCACTGCATAGCAGATTTTGATGCAGAACACTACCCAGCGAGAGATGGTTTGCCCCTGCACCGCCCAACCTTTCTTTGCACCACCATACCCCATGAAGAGTTGGCTGTCCACCAGGAACTCTCATGTGCGGTCAAGGTAGAACGACAACACTCTTTTTGGGTCCAGACGGTGTAGTCTTTAGATTTACTACCATCTTTGTACATCATAATTGTAAAATCCTTCTAGTAATATCTATCTAGTAAAGTGCATGTGCATGCAATACTGGGGCTGATGTACAAAATTATTTAATAGATGTACATCGGCAAAATATCTGTGACTCACTCATGTGGTGCTCCATTAATGCCAAATACATTATTTAAAAACTGAATGCAATATCCACTGTTGTTGCATTCTCAAAGCCATAATATATCCACTTTGAGCAGCAACCTACTAACACCAACATAAAATGCTTGTCACCTGACAATGCACTTATAGGCCCCACAAAATCTAGGGCCACTTTTTTATCAAGGTCGTCAGTAATGGTATTGACGGCAAAAGTGCATTCACAGTCTTCCAGTGTATTCATAGCCTTCCAATGTATGTTCACTCCAATACATACTTTGCATGCAGTAACATAACCCCTAACTTGTCTATCCACAGCAGCCCAACAAAACTGCTCATGCAAACATTTTTTTCTGTTGCTATACTTCCTAGATACACCCTCATGAGCAAATGTTACCTTTTTCTGTATTAGCTCAGGTGGCACAAACTTATTGTAAGAAAATTGATTATTATTTGTCTGAGCAACTTCCCACTGCAAGGAATAATCACAACCCTTGTCAGGGTAAAACTCTTCAAGTCACTGAACTAACCTGAGCTCCATCCCCTGGTAGCTATAGCACAGAGCAGACAGGCGTAATTTAGGGCAATGTGTAAAATATTTGTGCAGAACCAAAACAGTAGTAAATTAAAATGCCAAATAATAAAAATACCGAACCCAATTGAAAAACAGAGTAAAATGTAATAAAGAAAATGACAGAAAAATGACTACAAGTTAATAATGGGAACTGGAGATAAGAATTTTCAAAGCTTTAACTGGAAATGGCGCCAAAAAGCCAGATTTGTCAGTGTGGTGTCACAGGATGCTCACAGCCCTTAATGTGAATATTCTGTGGGGTTCAGAGGAGTCATCTCTGCCCATTCAGGTCAGCCTACTGTATACCCCTGGGAGGCATTTCACACCTCATTCACAAGGCTGAGCACACACTGAGAGCTAGTAGAGGCTTATTCTCATTAACCTTCTGATATTTGAGGCAGGTAAAGGGTAACTTTTGAAAAGCCGTCCTTACATATTTATTACAAATCCAATTTCATAATTGGATTGAATTGTAATAACTATTAAAAGTAGTGGTTTAATTATTTTTTCTAGCTAGTCTCTTTCTCGAGTTAGCAGTATTACTATATTAATCTGCACTCTCGTTTTCTACATAGGGCAGCTAGACCTGCTACAGTGAAAATTACTTTTTAGGTTTGTCACTGTAGGGACTTTGTAACAATAATTTTCTACATGTCCCACTTTTAAATACCATGCACCCTACTTTATGGACTACATGGATCACATAGGAGTGGCTTACTGGCATTTAAAAGGAAGGTTTTTGCCTGTCAAAAAGGATCATTTTCACAGTTTGCATTGCAGGTTTTATACTGCTGTAGGCAGCCTACAGTGATCAGCAGTCATGCTTTTAGATGTCACACTAGTAGATTGCACAATAAGGGTTGCAATCCAAGGGTGACAGTCAACTTTGCATGCCAGAGGTATATTTCCGCACCATATGCCACGGCCTCATAGACAAGTTAAATATGCCAAAGGGATTAGCCAATTTCTCCATGTCTTAGGGGTCACAGCACATACACGGGTCACTGGGCAGTTGTTCCTCAGAGTGCTGAGTCTAAAAATAAAAAATAAATTAGGGTCCAGCAAAAAGCGAACAATCGGGGGTGACCATGCAGAAAGGCAGATTTCCTACACTTGTCACCTCTCAAAAATATCCCTGCCTTCTGACTCAATTCCGACACTTCTTGTGCAAAAAACTGGAATTGTCTTTCAAAACTTCTTACATTAGACCACCCCTTAACCAAATACTCCAAGACTCGATCAATTCCTCATCAGTCATTGTTCCTTCACACAGTCTTTATTTCCATTACAGCCACCAACATTCATCACCACTATCCCCCACAACTTGTGTTTCTCCACAATAGGTAACCTTGAGAGATAGTTGGCATGTGTATTCAAGCCTCCAGGAACATGTTCAGCCACAGAGTTATTTTCCTGTAGTTTATAAATTAAAAATGATTCTTGCTGATGTCCTTCTGCATCCATTTTTACCCATCATATAAATGAGAGGTTTGAGAAGCAACAAATATGGTGTGTCCCGCAGGTAGGTCTAGAATTGTTCCACTCCCCAGGTATCGGCCAATGCCGCTCTCAATTGTGCTATAATAATTCCCTTCTGTATAACTCAAGTCTCTCTAGGCAAATGCAGTGGTTTTCACTTTACTGCCTACTATATGATTCAGACCAACACCAATTCCAACTCACTGGCAACTACACTCACAACGCACTTGTGTACAGACAGAAACAACTACAGAGCAGGTCCAGACACTATCAGTTCTTTTGCCATCACGAAAACATCATGTGAGTTTACATACCAGTTACACTTTTTTTCTTTAGCAATCTCGTTATAGACTCCATTACCAATGCCTAGCCACTAACGCATCTGGAATAATAGCAACATAATCCTCAAAATGATTTTCATTGGCTCTTGTCTATCAAACTTGGTGCACCCATAAACACCTTTATGAGGTTGCGCTTTTGTTTGATTCCCTCAGGTGTAATATAATGCCTAAAATATTCCACAGAAGGAATTAAAACATCACATTTGTGTTTTGCCACTATCATACCTTTATCCTTCAACACATCCAAAACTGTTCCCAAAGTTCTGTTGCGCTCATCTATACTCTTTGCAGAAATCAGGCTATTATCCTAGAATGTTTCTACCCCATGTTCATTTTTGAAAATAAATAAGTTCCTGGAAGATTTTCTCCACCAATGCTGACTCAAACAGCATACGAAGGTACTTATCAATCAATCAATCAAACATGATTTGTAGAGCGCAGATAATCACCCGCAAGGGTATCCAGGAGCTGGGGGCTGCTGCTTCGGGTGGATAAATTGAACCGCCAGGTCTTGAGTCCCTTGCTGAACTCTAGAATAGGGGGTGAGGTCTGGAGGTAAAGGAGAAGGCCATTCCAGGATGTGGCAGCAAGCTAGCAGAAGAAGCGTCCTCCACTGTTGCTTCGGCGGATCTGGGGGTTGTGAGCGATGGAGAGGGAGGTAGAGCGCAGGTGCCTGGAGGTTTGGTGGAAGTTCATGCTGCAAATGTTTTTATGAAGGTTATCAAAGCTTGAGACTCTTCCACAAGTTGTACCTTAAGGTAGGCAGATTTTAAGTCTATGGTTGTGAATTATTTTGCTTCCTCTCACATAGCTGGCATCTTCTGAATCTTTAGGAGAAGATGACATTCAGCTATAATATTTTTATTCCAGGACCAAAGGTCAGCACACATCTTGTCTACCCTCCTTTTTTCCTGCAATCACAATTGTTGACACACATTCAGGAGCATCAGCTGGTTTAATGATCTCTTGAGTACACGTCTCATCTAACACATTCCTCAGATCTTCTCTCACACTAAGGGGCTATTTATGTGCAACTGGAATGGCATTTTCATTTAGAATTGTCTTGTGTTCGAAGCTTATCACTCGGGCCAGCTTGTCAGAAAACAAATCCTTGTAAAACTCTAAGATTTGTTTTAAGGAGTTATCAATTTGCTCATCTAACACTTCAGGGATGCTTGTACTTGGTTTTTTATATAATTCCTAATCTCCCTTGATCCACCCATCCATATTATCGATGCCATCATTGGCTACGTACATTTTAGTCTGTAAAGTTCTAGACTTTTAAAGTCAAGTGGTCTTAAAAAAAATAACCTAATGTGTTAATGGCATCTTCTCCAAATGAAACAGCCTAGATATCAACCATGTTCAGGATCATATACTTCCATAATGTTTTGAATGTGTTTTCTGATAGAATGATCGCTTGTCTTTCACAACACCTGTCAATATCAACTTTGACGTTCCTTCACTGTCATTCTTCTCTTCATTATTTTGATTCACCCTCACTGGATTTCCTGGGCCTTTCAATAACAATAAAAAGGACCTACCTTTTTACACTTCAGGTACTTCTTACGAATGGTCGGACATGCAGAATTATTCCCTTCATGTCCTCTGGACCCAAATCTGAAACTTAGATTAACTCTGTTATATTTGTTTTCCATCCTTCGGTCATTTCCTTTCCTATAACATTCACACTCGTAGATTTTGTTAACTCCCCTTCCCCTGACAAAAACCTTGTAGATAGCATGGATCTTTCAATGATTTTTGCCATACTTAGAACTTCTTCTAAATTTCGATTTCCTCTTCATAATAGCCTCTCATTAATTTTTTCGAATAGCGCTTGGTCACACTTTATCTCTCAAGTATTGATCAGCTGAGTTTTCAAATTCACAGGTAGCTGCTAGAATCACAACGCCATTGCATACTCATCAACAGTCTCTTGCGTCCCTTGTGTGCATAAACAAAAATTGTCACGCCCCAAAACCACACTGAGTTCTTCTCTCAAATGTAGTACCAATCTTTTCACTGCTTCTGTGAACTCAACCCACTTTCCAAAGTCTGATTTTTTTAGGTTCAACCTCCAGTAAATGATTAAATATACCTAATGTGTTAAATGACGATGACACTTTCCTTTCTCAATCAAGATGGTTGCCGTCTATGGCAACACATAATTCTTAAATGTCCTGTGTCATTGTTTGGATTTGATGTTGGGTTTCTCTGGTTTTGTAAAAAAACAACAGGCTGCTGCACACTGTGCAATACTGCCATGTTACCACGTCCACTTCTAATTAATATCAAATACAAAAAATACTTTTTTTTTTGCCTAGTGCTATTAGACTGTCAGAAAAAAATCCACCTTACACAAACCCAAACTGCTACTTTTAATCTTGTAAGAAGCTTTTATTAAGATTACTTTGCTTTTTAAAGAACATTTTCGCTTAGGGAGAGAGGTGAGAATTAGGTAGAAACGAAGGAGGAGTAGAGGAGAGGATGACATGAATGGCATCACAGCAAAAGTAGAAAAGAACATTTAGGGTTTTGGGGGTATGACACCCATTAAATTGGTAGAAGGGAAGGCGAGAGGGGGGGAGAGATAGGCCAGTAGGGAAAAAACAGGCTTTGTAACGGCAGGGATCCATGAGAAAAAAACTAGTTAGTGAATACAGTTTTGAGAAAAATGGAAGTCACTAAATCGGCTTCGAAAATTTGCTAAATGTTATATATTTAGAAAACTGAGAATAAACAGGGTTGGCTAAATAGTTTCTGAAATTTTTTATTTATTAGGGTTGCTGCGACATAAGGTAGAGAAGCAGATGAAAACCCTTGAACCACAAGAAACAAAAGGAAAATAATTAATAGAACAAAAAACAAATGAACCCCACCTAGCATACTGAAAAGCAACACAGAATGAAATGTATTTAGCTAAAAGGACAATCCTACCAAGGACAAAACAGACAGCCAAAAACAAACTGATAAAACTACAGAACATCATTTTATTTAACTCTCTGTCATTGCATCTTGTTCTTTAAAAAAAATAAAACATGCCATTCCTTGTTACCTATTTTGCTTATGGTACAGCACTGTTTCAACTATCTGCGGGTCTGATCAAATAAATATACAATATGCTGCTGGGGAAAATGTTACTTTCGCCAAAACACTCAGATTTTACTGTGTGTGAACAAGTTAACACACCATATCTATTTACCAGGGCATCCGTTTATAAGGCCTCAGGGGAATACTTGGTTAAGGGGAATAGCCATCCGTACCCCCAGCACAACAATGACAATGAATAAAAAACATATTACCCCTCCCACGCATAACTTAGCTCTCGGGGGTGATAAATGCCTGTTTGATCTGCGAGGTCCGTAATTGAAACGCTGATGGAAACTGATAATTTAGCATTATAAACCTCACTGACACTGTCAATGAAATCAATTAAGGGAGGTCTTTAAAATGAGTGTGTGAGTTTTTTCCCATCACTCCTTGGGGGCTGTTTTTGGGCCTGCAGAGATAGATTGCCCTCTGCCTGCCAACAGAGAGCTCTCTCAGGAGAGCCACCAGGCTGGTGTGAACGTTGAATGCACCGTGTAGGGACGCTGCTTGGTAGCGTCTTTACCCGCGCTCCCTACAGACCAACAAGTCATTATCAGAGGTCGGTGCAGCGACGAGAAATGAATGGCTGTCTGTCTCTTTTACGGATTCACGCACTTTATTTGCACGGCTAAGGGTGGTTGTTGGCTGGCTGCATTGTTCAATCCGCCATCCATGGAACCAACCAGTGGGGCTGAATTTTCCAGCTAAAGTGAAATACAGTCATGGTGAAAAATGTATAGTGCATGCTGCATAGAAATTTGTAAAAATAATATTCCAAAAAAGTGAAGTTCTGATAGAAATTAAAAAAGTGATGACGTTTCCCACCTCAATGACGTTTTTAACTAAACATGAGCCAAATGATGCTTTCCAAACTACTTTGGTTTCAGAGGTTGGCACTAGACACATGCGGAAACCGGGGACAAAAGCGGGGCTTGGGGAAGTCCTTCCCCGACCTTCGGAAACAGCAGCCATAGCTTAAATAAGTTTTGCAAAAAAAGAGCATTATGGTATGGTAACAGAACTAAGTACACGTTTTCAAAATACGATACTTTAAAATGTATGGTTGTAACTTGCCCAAATTGCAAAATGAAAATAATCCTCCTTAAATTGTGAATTCTCACCAGATATTTGGCCCAGTATACTACCTCAGATGCAGTCATGAAATGTCATAGAAGTCACTTGTAAAATACCTGCACATCAGCACGAGTGAAGGGCTTTATTATGAGTTTGGTGGTCCTCCAGCGGGTCGCCATGCCAGCACTCCACCGGAGGATCCCCAATCCCATATTGAGCCCACCCGCCGGATTACAATAGCAATCCTTGGCGGGCAGTGCTGCAGCGGTGTCACAGCGGTGCTTGTCTAAGGCTCTCCTATGAGCCTTAGACAGGCACCACTGTGACACCTCCGCAGTACGTTCCTGCACGGTGCGGCATGCACCATGTGGTGCATGCCGCACCATGCAGGAACTGAGGTGCATATTTACAGGTGGGCAGAACATGTGCCCACTCCCCCTGCATGCACTTCCAGGCCCTGGAGCAGCAGAGGGCCCTGTTAGGGCCCGCATTGTTGCCCCTCCGCCACCCTTTCCATGGCGGGCTCACTGCCATGGAAAGGGTGGTGGAGAGCTAACTCGTAATATGCTCTGCAGTGCCACAGCGGCACCACCAGCATATTTCGGCCTGTGACCGCTGCACCGCCACCGTGGAATCCTTGATCCCAGGCAGCCACAGTGGTCCTGTGGCGGTCCGACTGCCACACTCGTAATGCGGTACACAGTGCCACAGTGTGGTGGTGGTCGGAGCGCCACCACGGGTTCGCCGGACCTATGGACCGCCGAACTCGTAATAAAGCCCTTAATCACAATGGCACTCGCATCACTTGTACGTACAAACTGGAAATAAAAATGACTAATTATTATTATTACGTACACACTGGTGGAAAAAAGTGGATGCAAATTGCACACCGACATTTGGTGAGCAGCATTGTCTTTGGAGAACTGACCTGTGCATAGGTTGATTCACAGCATTAGGAATCGCTGGAGTTGCAGAACAACATGCCTAATAAATATTATATTTTTTTTCGTACTTTTATGTAGCGCAAACTTGACCCAAAGGTATCAGGTATCAGAGCGCTTTACATGAGCACCAGTTGCGTTACACAAAGACACATTCATTTTTGTTAGGCACTGGGAGATTAAATGATTTGCCCAGAATCACGGGATGGTAAGCATCATTGCCGAGACGCGAACCTGGTTCCCCAGATTTGAGTTCGACCTCCCTAGCCGTTAGGCTACAGCCTCTCCCCATATTCATAGGCATGTAACAATTTTGCCACCCCCTGCGTTTGGCTACCATCAGAGTGATGGCGGCCTGCAAGGGACAGCAGACCACTATCCCTGATATTGCATTTGCATTCCAAAACGAAAATCTTTATTTTTTTTTAAAAAGAAGCCCGAGTTCCTTAACGAAACCGGGGCTGCTTTAAAACTGGACCACTGTCTATTCCCCAAAAGCTGCCCTGATTCCAAAAATGGAAGGGGCTCTATGCGAATCAGAAACCACCCCAACTTGGGAGTTCTAAATTCCGGTCGTAAATCATTGATACATACCATATTAACTCATAATGTGGATGGAATGCCTTTTAGACACCTTTTCCAAATTGAGATTCAGTAAGAGATGCAGAACCTATTTTGCGATTTGGAAAATGTTTTCTGGCTCGTAACATAGTTTTTGTACATATCAATAAGAGATTTAGCAGGTTGCAAAGCTTGTAATTGACCAAATCACAGGGTTTGTGACAGCTCAATCTCTTATTACATATTGCCCCGCATGCACTGTGAATCTATTCCATCCTTTGAAATTGACAACAAGGCTGCATGGTCCAGCTTCCCTCCTACAGCATGTTGTTACATGTTATGAGCCCCTTGAGACCATAGGCTGGTCAGAGGACTTCCTTCCAGGTGCTGTGAAAGCCAACTCTTATTTGATAAATCCAACCATGGCCTGTTTGGGCACTGACTGATGCCTCCCTGAGTGAAGGTATCTTCTCAGACATTTACATAACAGAGCAGGGTCATCTCTGATTAAGATATACGATATGGAGAGAGGTAGCCTTACACATCCTGAGTCCTGATCCCTGGTTGCCTCTCACTTTGGCATCTGCTCTGGCTGGTGCACTGATACTGGCACTAAGGTGCTTCATGCTTTCATTTGGAAAATGCAAGGACTTGATCTCTCTGCAGCTTCTGACATTGTTGTCTATGCCACATATATCGGCATTGTGTGGTACAACCTAGGAATTAATGGAGGGGTTCTTGCCAGGCTATCCTCGTATTTGGTCAATCATTTCCAAATAGCCAGAGTGGGTGAAGCTGAATTAACCCGTGTCTCGTTGCCCTTTGGGATACCCCAGAGGTCCACTTTGGCCCCCATATTGTTCAACCTCTACTTCGCTACATGAAACTGTTGGTGTATCAGATTGTGTAGCTGGCTGTCTGTGTGCAGCATCAAGTTGATGATATTTGCTTTCATTTATTGTAGTCATCCCTTGAGGATATCGAGTAACTGAAGTTCAACATTCGGGGGATTCAGCAATGGACAACCAAACACTTTTTAAATTAACTCCACCAAGAAAGCTACTGTTACTGGCTAGTAAGTAGTCAACCCATCAGCCCAAATCTAGCTAAGTTGATGGTATTACTTCAACTTGAGCCAACCCTTTCTAGTCTCTGGTCTCTCCTTTGGAGCATCCTCTTTAGATTAACGTGCTTGTTTACAACATTAGCCATTTTATTCTATGAGCACATTTAAATATTTTCTGAGTCTGTTGTACAAGCCATGGTGTTTTTGAGGATTATATCGACTCTATGGTGGCCTGTGCCAGACCGGTTCGGGGGGGCACCACAGGGCAAGCGCAGTACACAAATGTACACAATTAGATTGGTGCATGATTGCATGGTTAAACAATCTCAAAGCACCACATCTTCTACAGCGTGGTCCAATGTATATGGTGACCTTCTTGCAAGTCAAGTTTGGACAAGATTTGGCACAGGTGCAAGTTTCTCTAAATTGTCACCACTTTGACAATTTGTAGGTCAGTTTCAACAGTTCTTTGCCCAAAGAGTCTCCCTTTAAAGACATTTTATTAGTATGGTTTATCTGTGTTTGAGTTATAGTATTTTAATCTCTGGAGACTGGGCTTCATGTTTACCTGCTCAGCAGAGACACAGCTTAGCTGACGTTGGAGGATGGACATGCCAGCTTACACTATCGGCATCTTACGCAGTGTTGATACATTTTTGCAACTTATGAGGCAAATACGGCCCAATTTTGACAACCCTAAATCCAATGGAAAGTCTAAGACAATTTACGGACCTGAGCCAGGGAATGTGGCTGATTGTAATTCACAAACCTTCTCAGAATTACTTTAGGATGCTGCATACTGGGCAATGCTTTGTCCTGTAAGACTACAGGATTATTTGTTGTATTTGTAAATTCCAAAATGCTTTTCACGATGGACGGATACACACAAGAAATCCACACTATGGGCCTGATTACGACTTTGGCGGTCTTCCCATTGGACTGCCGCCGTGGCGGTCGGAGGAAGACCGCCAAGCCGTCGGCATTCCCTCCCGCTGGATTACAGCAGTAATCCAGGGGTGCCGGTGCGGTTGCAGTGGTGTCACTGCGGCTGGAATGTTTGGCTCATAGGAGAGCCTAAAAAGCATGCTGCCGCCCTGACGGCGCCTCCAGCATGTCCGTGCACGGTGTGACATGCACCATCTCATGCATGCCACAGAGTGCACACATGGCCATGCACTTTGGGGGCCCCGGGGCCATGTTGGGGGTCCCTTCACATGCCTTTCCACCAAGCATTTCATGGCGTGGTCCCCTCCATGAAATGCTTGGTTGAAAGGCAGGTCGGAATCTGCTCGGCTGTGCTGTCATCGTAACCACTGTGATTCTCGCCTGCTTTCCCCACTGCCGCAGGATCCTGGATCCTGGAGGTGACGGCGGTCTTGTGGGGGTCCTACCACCACCATCTTAATTGGGCAGGAGGCCCAACACGATGGTGGCGGTTGCACCGCCATCCACGGGTTCGGCGGTCCCAGGACCGCTGTACTCATAATTAGGCCATATATAATTAAAAGACTTTATTAAAAATGATTGCCCTAATCTAATGCAGATTATAAGAACAGATGTAACTATAAAAATCCACACATCAGAGGAAATTAAACCGATTAATAAACAAAATATGAAGAAGAATTGTAACATCAAAGGATGAAACCAGTCTTTGGTAATCAAACCCTCCCTTCTAACCTCTAGTTATCATTCTTGGCACCAAAGTGAATTTTTAAGTTTCTCTGATGGCTTCTAACTCATATATTTTAGCTGAATAGCAGAATGGCTTCTGTATTTTGAGAAGCTCACTCTCTGCCTCAGTTATGGGATTCCTGAGCTGATAAGGGCCTGGCTTCGAGGATCCAATTGACTTTGCAAAGGATGTTTGCAGCACAGCTCGCACCAAGCTCAGGTGAATAGCTGAAGATGCCTCCCTTGCCGATTATATGTCTAAACCCGGTTTAAATACACATTTCTGATCACTATGAAAAGATCAGACCTTGTGATGAATGATGTAAAATGCAAGAATAAGTGCATGAATTCTGCGGCACTTTTACTAAAATATACTACACATTATAAATCACATCAATACATATACATGAATAATTGAAGCACTATCAACCTTTAATAAAGCAAACATTTTGGGCCCGATTAGGATGTTGGGCGGAAAGCCTCCGACCAGTGGTTGGAGGCTCTCCGCCCGACACCCTGGGTTTAACTTGGACCGCCGTGTTTCGATGACGGAGGTCAGAAGGGGACCAGCAAAGAGATTCCACTCCTCTTCCGACGGGAGCGGAATAGTAATCCTATAATGATGGGGGAGCCTGGCTTGGTTCCGCCATTGGGATTACGATGTTTGTCAGAAACTGACTTTGTCATGGCCTCCGCAATAGGTGCCCCCTCTCAACATCCCTGTACCGTGTGGCAGGCGCTGCAGAGAACAGTTTGTAATTTTATTTTCGTATTTATGTAATGTATATATTGGAATGTTTTTAACATATATATTTGAACTTGTAAAAACATTTTTGTAGTGCTATATAAACAATATGCTAATACAATTTTATTATTAAATAAAGCATGTAAGTTATATTTAAACAGTCTTGTATGTTTTAAATTTTTCTGTAATTTTTTCCATTGTTACATTTATTTTTAAACATTAATACAGTTGTTTCAAGTAATTTTTTAAGACAATTTTTACATAACTATTTTACTATATATTAAATAATAGTATATTTTTATAGTATTATTTAATTTATACTTTACATTTTTAACATATTTTACAACACTATTTTACATGTTTCCCGTTATTCCATTTTTATATTTTTGTAAAAAAAACTTAATATTTTGATATTAAGGGCCTGATTACAATGGTGGGGAGACTTCGACCGACAGGCTGTTGGTGGCAGTCTCCCCGCCATTTTCAACAACTTCACCGCCCGCCACATTTGGATGGCGGGCGGCTGTGTGGCGGTTGGAAAGACCGACCGCCACGGATATGATGGGCTCAATGAGCCCGTCGGTCCATCGGAGGCAGAGTAATGTCTACAATGGTGGCGGTGCCTACCAGGCACAGCCGTAGGCATTACGATGTTCCTTTCCGCCGGCCCTTTCCTGGCGGTGAACCTGCCATGAAAAGGCTGGCGGAAAGGGACATTGGGGGCCTCTAGGGGGCCCCCCTTAACCTCTGGCCTACAGACACTGGACCTGGGGGCACCTATGGTGCCCCCCTACATATCCCTGCACCATGTGGCAGGCACCGTTTGGGATATGTGTGGGGTGACTGTTTTGTATTGCTGCGGGTGCTGTACGGTATCGGTCACATCAAAATTAGCGCTGTGGGACCGCCGCCTTGTAGGCGGGCGGTCCCAAATGCGAAACGATGGCGGGCGGACGGACTCATATTCGGGCCCTAAATTCCCACTGCTGTGTAAGAGGACTTTTTTTTAGTTTTATTTAGTGGCCTTTTTTTTTACCATTAACTTCCATTTTGTAGTTTATTTGTCTCATTTTTAGTCAAGATTCCTGGAAGAAAGTCGCAGGAAGGTAATACTGTTCATCGGAACAGGTAACACCTTTAAAAAAAAAAAAAAATTATAGGGTTTTGAGGGTAGGTGGGATGTAACTATAGTGTTGTTTTGGGGGTTTTGGCAGATTTAGTCATACTTCTTGTAGTCTTGTTCACTGGTATTTTTGGCTAGGGTTAGGTAGAGTTTATTAGTAATGTATTGTTTATATTATGTTGTATTATGTTACTTTATTTGCTTTGTGTTGATTAAGTGTGATGTATATGCTAAGTTTGAAATTACTGTTTTGGGTGGACTGGTATTGTCATCTATTTTACAGGTTTCCAATTAGGTTTGTGGCTAGTGAGAATAAAGTTTTTTTATAAGAATTAATATACATAATATTTTTATTCATCAGACTAAGTTGGTTTTGGCTTCTTGAACCATGGTCCTGTTGTAGACATTCTACCATGGTATTTGGAATTTGGGTTGGCGTCTGTGTCCAGGGCAATGTGGTCTGCCAAACTTTGGGGCCGATTCCGATCTCGGTCGGAGGCGCACCCAATACCATTCGGTCGGGAAAAAAGCCATGCGAAAGCCTGTTTCCCGACCGATCCGTACAGTACACCGAACGAGCTAGTACGATGCGCACAACAGCAAAAATCCGGCCGAGCCGTACTCACCCAAACCAGGTCCTGTTCTCCGACCGAGGCGAATCCGGAAACGCCGAATCGAGTCGCACGGAAGGGAAAATGCAGCCCCGTCCGGCCGGACAAGTACGATGCGCTTCCGTACGCTCCGAACCCGTCGCTACGCACGGCACGTCAAAGCATCCGGGAGAGGCGCACATAAGCTCCGATTCGCGCCACAACACGATCCACGGCTCCGAGACGAACACGGCACCGACGAGGACGACGCGAAGCGACGAGGACGAGGCGAAGCGACGAGGACGACGCGAAGCAACGAGAAGGACGAACGACACGAACCAACCATGAATCCCTTCGTCCCGATCATACCAATATTCTACATTTACTACCGGAACAGGCACGGACGCGTACGGCGCAGAAGGTAAGTCAGACACCAACCACAAAACACATACAACACGTACACGACACATCACACACACACACGGGGATGCTGAATATACTTACACCAGCAACAGCAGCACCATAGGGGCGGGATGCCCATCACCAATGCCACATATGCACACAGGGGCCTGAATGCGCACCACCACCCCTACCCAGGGGGCTGGATGCCTACCACTACTACCACCCTCACCCAGGGGGGCTGGATGCCTACCACCACTACCACCCTCACCCAGGGGGGCAGGATGCCTACCACTACTACCACCCTCACCCAGGGGGGCTGGATGCCTACCACTACTACCACCCTTAGCCAGGGGGGCTGGATGCCTACCACTACTACCACCCTTAGCCAGGGGGCTGGATGCCTACCACTACTACCACCCTTAGCCAGGGGGCTGGATGCCTACCACTACTACCACCCTTAGCCAGGGGGCTGGATGCCTACCACTACTAGCACCCTCACCCAGGGGGCTGGATGCCTACCACTACTAGCACCCTCACCCAGGGGGCTGGATGCCTACCACTACTAGCACCCTCACCCAGGGGGCTGGATGCCTACCACTACTACCACCCTTAGCCAGGGGGCTGGATGCCTACCACTACTAGCACCCTCACCCAGGGGGCTGGATGCCTACCACCACTACCACCCTCACCCAGGGGGCAGGATGCCTACCACTACTACCACCCTCACCCAGGGGGCTGGATGCCCACCACTACTACCACCCTTAGCCAGGGGCTGGATGCCTACCACTACTAGCACCCTCACCCAGGGGGCTGGATGCCTACCACCACTACCACCCTCACCCGGGGGGCAGGATGCCTACCACTACTACCACCCTCACCCAGGGGGCTGGATGCCTACCACTACTACCACCCTCACCCAGGGGGCTGGATGCCTACCACTACTACCACCCTTAGCCAGGGGGCTGGATGCCTACCACTACTAGCACCCTCACCCAGGGGGCTGGATGCCTACCACCACTACCACCCTCACCCAGGGGGGCAGGATGCCTACCACTACTACCACCCTCACCCAGGGGGGCTGGATGCCTACCACTACTACCACCCTCACCCAGGGGGCTGGATGCCTACCACTACTACCACCCTTAGCCAGGGGGGCTGGATGCCTACCACTACTACCACCCTCACCCAGGGGGCTGGATGCCTACCACCACTACCACCCTCACCCAGGGGGGCAGGATGCCCACCACTACTACCACCCTCACCCAGGGGGTGGATG